>JANZLQ010000017.1:2714959-2748032 GCA_026212715.1 Elanus axillaris | reverse complement strand
GGGGAGCGGGGGGGGGGGTCTCTGGCGGGTCCCCGGGACGCGGGGCCCCCGCTCTCGGCCGGTTTCGCGGCAGAGCTGTGGCAGGGGGAAGGGATTTGGGAAACGTTCATAAGATGGACCCTGACAGGGCGATTGGGGGGGTCCCGGTGTCGTCCCGGCCCGGGTTCCTGGTGCCGGGAGGTTGCCCTAAGGCACCCCCCACGCGTGTCCGTGCCCTCGTCCTGCGGGAAACTGCGACGCGCTGCAGCAAATGGCATCTCCCGTGCCTCCCGTTCACAGCGCCCTGCCCGAGCTGCTGCACCGCGGGTAGCAGAAAAATCCCGGCCCGTGGGGTTGCTAATGCGGGTAAGAACAAGCGCTCTCATCTCTGTCGCTTGGTGCTACCCCGGTGGCTGTTGCTCTGATGATGCTCCACGCTTGCAAAGTCTGTTTCAGAGGTCTTCGAAGGTGCGGTTCTAAATTCCCTCATACTACTAAACACCCCAAAAATCATGTGCTGAAAATACATCCAGGTACTGTTTTGCAATATCGCGGTTGCTTGCGTTACTAGGGAAAAGTTAGGTTCATTCGAGAGGAAGTTCACGCTCTTTTCGTGCACCCTGGGTGTGAGCACGTAAATCTGAGGAATGTTTCCGAAACTTTATAGAAATAACAAAAATCTCTGTGTAAACATTGGAATAACGTTGAAATGTTACTGCTTTAGATGACTGCCATAAAACTAGATAGAAAAGCCTATGTGTAAACTTAAACCACAGAAAATGCAAGCTGGAAGGACAGAGAGGGAAACATCTGTGGTAGCTTAAATAAGAGCAGGAAAAATGATCTCTAGGATACTGAATCAATTCATTTATCACTGAGCTAATAACGTTGTAACACTGCATGCACAATATGAGGGAAATCGATTTTCATTGAAAGATTCTCTTGATACCGGGTTGGGGGGCTAAGTAAAGGAAGAAAAAAAAATATGTTGGTTTTTAAGTCTATAATATTTTATTCTGGGAATTTTGTATCATTTCATGCGATACACCGACATGGTGAGCCAAAAATAGTCTGTCGTATTACTTTGGAAAATGGAAAGTTGCTACATTGCAGCCTTTGATTTAAAGCTTTCCCTCACTGCCTAGGAACTGACAAATGCGATAAGGTTGTGTTGCATCACGTGGTACAATATTGAAATCTTTCCTAATACCGCAGTACACTGCAGTAAAACGGTTTTAATGCAGATTACCTGGAGATTGTTCAAACGGTTCATGTTACCTCACTGTAACATGAAGCAAATCAGTGTGATCCTCCTGGCAGCACGCTGCCCTGCTGCAGTATATTGCAGGAGCAGGAAACTTTTTGACACCTTTTGCTCTGCACTGATTTATGGTTTCAGAATAGGGTGGTAGAAGAAATCTAGCACAGCAGTAACTGCACAGTAAATTGCAGAGAACTGAGAGGGAACAGTTATTTTCACATTGTTCTCAGGTAACAGAGCATAGAAAATGTTTGACAGGCAAATCTCTGATGTTGTCTTTTTAGTTTAAGGTTTGTAGTTTTTTCCTTCTAAGACTTAGAGCTCATTGGTGTCTTGAGGCTAATATTTTTCCAAAAGGATCTAATAAATTTCGTGACCGCTGCTTAATATTTTTTTTCAAATGCAAAAGAAAGTACAGTTTAAGTATGAGAAACGATGACATGCGTGATTTTCCAGAGAGCTATTGCTCGAGGCATCTGAGTCAACTGTCTCACATGTGTAACAAACTGCTGCTATGGTTTTCTTTATATTCATTACTGCTCTGTTTGTTAAATACTGCAGGGTTTGGTAGTGTGGTTAAAATATTACTTTCATGGTGAATAAAGATTAAGTTGGTGAAGATATTTCCCATTAAAAGTAAGCAAACTATATGTGGGGAGATTTTTTTTTTCCCCCAAAATAGTAATAAAGAGAAATTAAAAGAAGTTTTATGTGTATAGCTTTTTTAATCTAAGCTTCTTTACAGAATGTTTTTCAGGGAACTTTTCATAAATCTTAAGGATGCTAAACAGAGAAGAGAAAAGGAATGAAGAGAGGAGGTTAACACAAAACCTCTCAGCTGAGATTTGACCTCAGAAGGAGAATCCCGGAGGTGAAGCTATTTCGGAGAAGAGGACGTAAAAGAAGGTAAAAAAGTCTTGAGAGTAGCTGTGACAAGAGTGTATGGAATGGTAATGGAGGTCAGAAAAGAAATCTAAGTTGCTGACTGGCTGAATTAAGTCCTAGGGTGTTTTATAATCTAAGGCGGCAGCTGTTGACCCTGAAATGAGTAAGGGAGTACGTGTGATGTGGCCACACTTTTGTGGAGATGTGAGAAGGTGGGAAGTAGTATTTTTTTCATGGGGATCACAGGGAAACGGCAGCAACAAAGTCACGGGCATAGCTGAAGTTTTTGGCAGCAAGCTTGGAAGCAGCCTTGTACTTGAGCAATGCTGAGGGAGGAGGTGGCGATGAGTACTTGGCAGAGGGATGAAAAAGGAAAATTCTGCTTCAGAGACTCCACAGAAATGACGCGACCAGCAAACATTTGCATTGGAAAGGGCCAGGAGGTTGGTTGCACTCTACTCTTGAACGCAGTTGCTTACCTATTTTCCCAAGTTGCATCAGAGAGGGGAACAGCAGGGAAATTATGTCAAACTTATGCAGTTTAATGGAAGAGTTGAGCAGAGAATGTGTCGTAGCAGCAGCAGCCCTCCTGCGGGGAGACAAGGCAGTCTTGACCTAAAATGCTCTTTCAGCCAGTCTCTCATGATAACCTGTTCTGACTTGGCAGTCTTGCCCGGCAAGGCTGAAGGCAGAGATACTTTCTTCCCTTACCCTTGCCCCGTATGCAGAATTCTAGTAGCAGCTATGGACTAGTGCGTATTCCTTGATAATTTATGTGAGGTTCAGCAACGCTTTTTAAAAGAAACTAAAAATCCTAGCTGAGTACCATGGGTTAGGCTGAAACGAGAGAAAAAAAATTACAAAAAGAAAATGTTACGGTACTGTGAGTGGAGAAAGCACGTCTGCAGAGACCTGCTGACCCCCCCCAGTGTGAGCTGGGTGAGTGAGACTCAAGGGCAGTCCACAATTCTGCCAAGGCACTTCTCTGCTCTTACAGATTCAGGCCTTGTGGACTCATTTTTGCAATTAGAAGACTCCCTGTATCAGTGAGCCAAATGAAAAAGGTCACATGCTAGATCTGGTGGTGTGGACATAAGAATAGGATGTGATACGTGATATGATTTCAGAAGAGTTGCTGATTAAGTGGAAGGGTAAGATCATTTCCTTTCACGGGTATGTAGGAATGCTTATAAGGACTGTGTTTCTACTAATTAATTACAATAAAGTAAAATATTCTCTTAAATGCCAACTGGTTAGAAGGGTTCTCTAATCATCTAATACTTCTTAACAAAATACTGGGATTTTTTCTAATCAGACAGGAACCAAAGTAAATACAGTAATAACCAAAGAAGCAAGCAAAGTAAATACAGAAAATATCATAGTATCTGAGTATTACCAACTTCATTCAATAAAATAATTGACTTTCCCCCTCAGTATTCTACTTCATGGGTTATGTGCTGTCCTCAGTGTGCTTCCTAGCAGTTTAAGCATGATGTATGAGAAGATGTTGTGGGAGTTTCTGGCAGACGATTAAACCTTACACAATACATTCTTCAGCTGAAAGAGTAACAATTTCCAGCTTGATACAGGCATCACATTTCAAAAAAATCTGTTATGTGAAATTATATGTTCTAAATTCAGCAAGGTTATTGCAAATCTTTGTTCTGCAAAACTTGTTAAATTGTTTGCTCCGGCCAGTGCTTTGTATGTTTGGAAGGCACATTAGCATCAGTTAATTCTTACACTATCCTTGAAATTAGGTAAACGTGTATTATTATTTCAGATCCTTTGAAGAGAGAAGCTAAATTGTAAAGGTTGTACGGTTTACCCAAGACCAAACCGTGTGATTCCAGTGCTACAGACTAGACACCTCCATGACTGGAACATTCTGCCATCTGCAGGTGTCTTAGGTGACTATGTAAAACCAAATTCCTTCCTGCTTTACATGTGTAGCGTTAATTGTCCATATTTTGCAGGTTCATCAACTCGCACAGCTTGCATGTTTTGATTCCTTCTCTTTATTAGACTGAATGTAAATTGAATGGAGTATGAGCCATGTAGTTGCGCACTCATGGCTTACAGTGTTGCTGGAAAAATGCTGGCACAAATTCTGTGGGCATACATTGACCTTGCAGATGGAGAGGCTGATCTAGAGCCTAGATGGAAATATACTGCTAAAGCTCCTATGCCTTTTTTTTTTTTTTTTTTTAAAATTTTATTACAGCAGTAGCATGCCCCTTTATCCTTGGTTAAATTTGCTCTGTATTCATCTTTGGCAGTGTTTAATGTGGCAGTTGTCAATCTGAATGTGGCCTTGCATCCCAGAGGGAACTGCACTTCATTAGTATTTTATGTATATAATTGGAAGTTGTTTAAGGATTGTTTCAGAATGATATACAACACTAGTCATTCAGCTCTTACATTAATTTATAAACTTAGGTTGAACTACATACACTAAAAAGACATTTAATTTTACAGGAGGGGAAAAATAGCTCTAATAAGGTTTGAGGTTGTTATCCTTGCAGGGAAGATGCCTTTCTTTCTTTTCTCCTAAGTGTGCGCAGGACTAGTCTTAGTTGCAGTAATATTTCCTGGAGTAAGAGGACAATGTGTATGTCTCTTGTTCTAGCTGATGACCTTCAATAGTAATGCAGATTTTTTTTTTTTTTTTAAACTGGCTTCATCGAGTTCATTCCCTCCTACCAACATGCTGCAAAAAACAGAGCAACTGAGGAAGAGCTTTAGAGTAAAAGAGCAGGCACTCTGAGTATTAACTAGGCATGACTTCCAATCTGTCATCGCTCACCTATGACAGCCAATAAAGACATATGAGTAGAGATAGTAAAGATGCCACTAGATTATTAAATACTGACCAGAACTCGAGCCTGGAATTTCCTAGCTGCTATTTCACTTCTGTGCTCTCAGAGTTGAAGGGAGAATGTCACCGATAGCAACACTTTGGGGCAGCACAGCTTATCAAAAGATATAAGATAGCTTATGCCATTTTATAAAAAGAGTTAAGATGCATCCTTTTATGAACTCTTACATCAGGTTATCAGTGTGTTTGGTTTAACCAGTCCAATTTGAAAGTACATTCGTTGCATAGGGAAAGTATGTCTTGATATTTTTTCAGATTTTTAGGAAAAGGGTATTTGACTGCTTGGGCTGTTATGTAGAGGAAATGCACAGCTTTTGCACCTCGGCACAGATTTGCATGTGGTCAGACTTTCCCTAATGATGTTGTCTTCCCATAAACATCTTTAGACAAAATCAGTGAATATATCGCTGGTCTTTAACCTTTATAATTTGGGATCTGTTAAGATGTGTTCTGTTGAATTACCCAAGCCAGGTCAGAATGAGTACGGCCAAGCGTTGGACTCTACAGAGCCACACTGACTTGTTTCTCCTCCGAGGCTACTTGCTGCTTCTAAGAGTTTGGATACGTTAACCTGCACGGAAAGAGCTTTCATGTGACTACAAACTCCTGTAGCTTAGGTATCTCATCCACTTCAAAAAATAAACTGATTTTTGTTGGTCTGTATATTCATACATTTTGTGGAGCATGGCATTTGTGAACAAGCAAATCAAAGTGGGTATTAGTTTTCCATCTGTCGGCCGTGAAATAGCTTTTTAATAAAGGTACTAATCTGTGATGTAGGATTAAGATAACTTCCTGCGGCTTGTTATTTGGCATCTTGTAACCTTTATGGGAATCTCTCACTGAGTGTGGTATTAAAATACAGATAAATAAATATATGTGGTTTATAGGCATGCGGGGTATCTAAGCTCCTATTTAAACTCAGTTCAATCATTTGGGCTTCCTGAATTTACGTGTTTAGTGCCGTTTGAGGTGCCTGGAGTTAGTAACCACCCTCATGAGCCTGAAGGAGGGTCTAGGCCCTAAGTGAGATATGTGCCCGTCGGAAGAGGCAGTTGGAGGTCAGGCGTCATAATTTATGGTATCTAAGATTGCACCATGCATTTATTTTTAGGCAACGGAATTGAGCCCTAGAGCATTTGAAATGAGCTGAATTGCTCTCCGGGGAGCTTTAATTTTGTTTGATAGGGGCTTGACTCTTACAGCTGTTGGAGTTGCTCAAGGCTGAGACATCTCCAAAGGGATGGCCCTTGTGATAAAAGACCTGTGGGAGATTTGCAGTTCTGGAGTAGCAGCCGAAGGCCAAGCAGAGCACCAGAGGACAGTGGTGCCAGGCGCCCGCGTTTAGGAAGAAAAATTGATCCCTAGACTACAGTGATTACAGTGCTAACTTAGATACCTGGTGCACCAGTGACACCTAAATGTAAACATCTTAATCTAGAACTGAATCCTGCACTGAAAGCCCGATAATGATGCTGGGTCGTTATCTTGAAATTTATTAAAATGAATGCCATGGTTCACTGTTAGTTGAACAAAAGTTTAGTACTTCTAGATAGACTAAATATACCTGCTTAATAAATTAATTACTCATCCTTTCCTATCACTCAGTATTATAAATAAAATTAATGGTTTGATGCAAAAATCCTCTGAGGTTTTCTAATAAACTCCTTCAAGCTTTTGATTTAAGCCACAGTCCTACAAAGAGCTTTGGCATATTTAGGTATTAATGTTACTTTACAGAACTTCTAGGTTGCTAAAACTCACTAAAACTTGCCATGCAACTAGGTTACGTGGAGGGCACTACTGTGAAAAATAAAATGGCTTCATGAATTCCTTGAGCCACTCAAATGAATTTTAACGTGTGGGACAAGGTATGGGCCAGATTCTGTGTCTAATCCTGTGGATTGTAAATGCTGCCGAGGCTTTGAGTCAACGAGACAATGTGTGTAAATAAGGCCAGAAGATACTGCTTCACCACGAATTACATCACGTCTTAGAAAAGTATCTCAGATTATTTCATTGCTAGTCACACCAGGATAGCAATCTACAGTCAGGAAGTGAGCTGTTGAATATCAGTAATAAAAATCATGTAGTTCTATCCTTCCTGTGGAAGACAAGTGGGAGCATTTCTGTGCATTTGAAGTCTGAAAAGTTATAGATGCCCTCCTAGATTTCCAGCTGAATTTGGAACAGAGCAATACTGATGATTCTGGAAAATCTGTACTTTCTGTTTGTCAGCTGAGAGCTGCAGATGTGTGCTTTTAAGTCATATTTTCCCATAAAATGACTAAGATATCACGCTGTAAATCTTTTGACCCCTAACAACACTTCTGCATTCTTCTAGCAGTGCCTAATTCCACTGAAAACATTAGTAAGTCTTACACTGGTTTTCAGAGGAATAAGATTAGAACCCACAACAGGGCATGTAACATACTTAAATATGGTCCTGTTTTCCATCATACACTTGCTACAAAGAACTGGGAATTTTGAGACTTCAGTGCAGCCCAAGAGTTTTACACCACCGTTGTATTTAACGTCCTGACAAGTTCAGTGTAAAATGCCACAGTCTAAGTAACACAAACCACATCTGTGACTACCACTCGTTATGCTGAATTGGAAATAAATAGTTTTGAGTGAAGTAGATGATTGATTTCTAGCCCAGTAAAGGTTGTATGGGGTTTTTTTTCAAGGAAAACTGGGATTATGAAAGGCTGAACACAGAGGGTAGATAATATAAAATGTTAGTACTTTATTATGAATCTGTGTTGCACGGTTGTGGTACAGGTTCTCGTTTTGCTGAAATCGGTGGCAAACCCCTGTTTTAAGCTGGCAGAATCAGACCCATTGAGTGGGCCTACAATCTCACGTTGTAGACTTGTAATACTTTACACTGCATTTACTGAAAGGAAAGAGAAATAATGATCTCAGCATGCCATCTGCCAGCTCTCCGGCTGAATGGAACAGACTATGTCAGTCAAAGGGTGAGAGATGTCTTTAAATGACTTCCGTGGTTTTGAGGGGGTTTTTTGTTCTGGTTTTTTGGGTTGCTTAGTAACAATATTCTGTGTGCAAATTTGTGGCATCTGTGCAGAATGTGAGGTGTTAACATGTTTGTAAAAATCGAGAGCGCAATTAATGCTTCCTCAGCAGAGCTTTAAAATTAAATGGCTCCTTCCTTTTTTTATCCCCTTCTACAAATTACCTGGTTTTAGAAAAAGTAAAGACAGCCTTGTATCTTAGAACAGCGAGAAATTATAAATTTGCATTTCGCTACTTCTCAAATAGGTAGTTAGTGTTTTCAAATGAAGACTACAGCTGAATTAAGTAACTTGCAAAACATAAGTGGCTTTCAAAGGTGATATAATTCTGTCTCTGTGGTTAGTAGCTCCACACAGGGTAATGTCTGTGAACGATTATATATCTTCCAATTAAACCACTGAACAAAGCACTCGGTGTCAGAAATCTTACTTGATGACTTGCAGAACTATGTTAGAAAGATTTAAAGCAGAGAACTAGGTCCACTTCAGCAGACTTCATACTCCATCCTTTTGGTTCCCTATAGCAGAAGGTCTACTGGAATCTATCCTAGTATTCAAAACCTATTAAAAACTAGAAAAAGCTAATATAGGGCAGGTTGGACCAAGCCAGCTTCTATCAGGAGACATACCTACACCTGCATAGTCAGTGGAGAGAAATAGGCTCTCCGAGGCAGCAAGTCATCTGCTGTCTTTTAGCTACGTGTCTTAGGGTGAGATGAATCACCTGTCTTTCAGCAGTGACTGAGCCAAATGTGGCTAGACAACCTCTCATTTTCAAGGCAGTAAGAGTTTGGCAAGATTAATCCCACTTCCCAAGATTATTTTTTTTTTCCTGATGATACAGTATACTTTGTCTTTGATCTGTTTTGGCACGTAAAGCATTTTAGAGGGAGGCATCTGCAGCGGTCTTGACTCAGACAAGGTTCACATTGACTCTGGTGGGAGAACAGGGTGAGAAAACACTGCAGGACTTCTCTTCCAGTAAGTGTTTTACTGTTCCATTTCTTCATTGTTTACAGGCAAGAATCTTGACAGCTCAAAAGAGCTTTACAGATAATGTAGACAAATTGCTGAGCTCCAAGTCCTGCCATGACCACGGTACAAATTGTCCCTAGCTTTGAGTGGCTGGATGGATTTTTGTGGATCCAGATGCTTGTCTGCCGTAAAGACAGTGTGAAGGATTTTGCTGGCCGTGGCCTTCCCAGTGTCTACCAGTGGCACCGGGCTGTTGCTGTGGGCTCCAGACATCCAGAAGTCCACATGTCCATTGACTTCATTCAGCTGCGTAACACGTACGCAAGTCTAATACCTCCCAAAAGCTGTTGGACTTGCTACTGCTGTGCTCAGGACAGCACAGGGTGTGTTTGAATAGCCCCGGTGCCATGGGAAATCATCACTTACCCTCCATGCTATGAACAGCCTGTGTATTCAGTGTGTCCCTGGAAATCCTGGACTGGCTTGCTAGCCCTGTAGAAACGCAGACCACAAGACTGTCCCACGGCTCAGAGAATATCTGTCTCAATACAAAATGAGAGACAACATACAGACTGTTAGAGGAGTACGGGGAAACATTAAAAAAATACATGTCAGTCAGCTGTTAGCCTTAGCACACTGGCAGCTCTAACTTTGCTGCAAATCTGTTGATCTTATCTTTTAGGAAGGTCATGAAGCAGCTCGCAACTGCCAAGGGCCAAGGAGGGAAAAGCTCAAAGTATTTCATTTGAGAACTGAAGAACTGGGTGATGGGGATTGCTGTGCTGGGCTGATCAGAGGTAGAAGTTAACATCTTTGTGCCAGATGAGAAATGTTAAGCTGACTTCTTTCGAAAAAGAAGGAAGAATACTGATGCCCAATCTGATTGCATACACCAGCTGTTTTACATCTGGTATATTGTTCGGGCAAGCATCCCATTTCATTTTGGACCTCACCTATCCCTAGTAAGGTCAGCGTTGAAACTTTTCTTCCTTTGGGTTCCGCTTAGTCTCAATGTTTATTTATTTGAACAATCCCTGTCTGTGGTGTAAGAATCCACTCGGCGTGCATCGGTGGCAGAACGAGGCCTCCAGTGATTCATATAAGGCAGATACTCAGGCTGCTTCCTTCGTCTCCAAAATTTGCATGGGCTGGATGTTTCCTGGTCTTTCTAACTCTCTTTAAAGAAAATTAATGTGAATTCTTGAAAACACAGTCTCCTTCTTCAGCAGGGCAGTACTTAATCCTACTGGTATCACACTCAACACATTCTGCATAAAAGCATGATTTAATACTCTCTTTAACGGCGATTTCTTACGCTGCTTGCCTAGTATCAGTAAATGTGTTGACAGGAGCACAGCTGTTTTTCATAAATTAATACCTTCACCCCTGTGTGAAAAGCCAGCTCTGCTGAGGTGTGGCACAGATGTAGTGAATAATTGTGAGCTGGGCTTCTGCAAACGAATTGATGTTGCTTCTTAGAGCACTGCAGCCAGATTTTCTCACTTTGACAATATAGCCCCACGTAATTCTCTTTTCCTAGCTCTGAGTTACCTTTTTTGACAGCCTCTGCATGAGGCACTAGATTTGCTTCCGGCTGACTGAGGTCAAGTAAATCACAAATCATGCTGTCACATATGGAAATTCATGTTTTCAGCTCTGTAAAAGTACTTCACCTCTATGAACTGACAAGCTAAACCATGTGTGTGTTTTGGAAAGATCAAGGTTTGACAAAAACAGATTTTCTATTTATTGGGTTTATCTGATTTAATTTTAAAGTAGAAAATAACTTCTCGTGAATATAATGGAAACACTTAAATGAACTGCTTACATTTTCTGTAGAGTTTAATAACGTATGTTACATTTCACACTTCTGTATAAGGCATAACAACTTAATTAGAAAAATAAAGCACAAAGTCTGACTTGTTCCCTTCTCCCAGTGTAGAACTTAAGTGCTTTAAAAAGCCCAGAAATGGTCCTTTGCTTTAAAAATACTGTTTTATGTAAGCAAAGGATTTAGCTGTATACTTGGGTTTGGGTTCTCCTTGTTGCTGTTATTCTTCATGAAGCAGCCCAGCTCTCTTCCAGTCTTCAGCCTGTCATTTCTTTTGTACGTCAGGTTTTCCACTGCCAGAATGTATCATCGCAGTCAGTTGCCCTGGCTTGTTCTGGGTTGGTTTTCGGTGGCAGCAGCTGGACATCTTGCTGCCTGTGAGATGATTAGTACAGCCCTGGAAGTCATACATCCCTCTTAATAGCATGTATAGCTAGTACTCTCCTTTGTTCTAGGGAAAGTCCTTATCACACCTGTATCTTTTAGTCAGAGGCTGGACTGAAACCATTCGTTGGGGCAAATGTAGTAGTAATAGAGATCCCAGCCAGGAGAGAGATTAAGCACGGTAGTAATATGGAAGCAAGGGCTCGGTGAGTGAAAGCTGGTTTCTGTGCATAGTTTTGGAGGCAACTGTCTGATCTACGTGTGTTGAGCAGACCACCTCCCATCTTTCAGGGGACATATAGCATGCTGCTTGGCTAGTTTTCACTTCCTTATCCCAGATACTTTCACACAAGATAATTACCAATATCCAGGAATAGAAGGGGTTTTGGGGGCTTTTTAAAGTATTCTTGTAACTTTCCTGTGGCATGACACAGTAACAGCTATTTTTCCTATGAAGTCCTGCAGGCAGTGTCTGTGTGACAAGACAACCACTTAAAAATGAAAAAATTCACACTGTTTGATTTTGTAAATGATAATTCACTGCAAATTGGAGAGACTTCATGGATACAGGACCTTCCCAGTGATGACAATGAACTAGAAAGACTTCTGAAACCAAATGAGCACGTGCTAGTCAACTGGCCTGTGGGAGAAAGAAAGACAGAAAAACACCTGGTGAAAGTTGTGTACATGAGTGGTGAGTGCAGTTCCAGAGCATTTGTCTGACATGAAATTGTAATGTAGTTTTGCAATATTGCTACCTGTTTTTCTGTGCTTTGGCCTTTTTTTTCCATCACTTCAAGATGACCCCCAAGAGCTGGTGGAAATGATGCAAAAGATACTACGAGCAGATGAAATTACAAAAATACAAGTCCTTGGAAAAGGCAAGAGGAAGAGGATAGAAATGATATTTTCGGAAAGTGAGGACAGTGACCTGGATAAAGAACAGGTGAGTTTCTGTCTTTACCATGCCTGATACTGGTAGGCCCAAAATGGAATGAAACAGACTGTAACTATTGATTCTTCACAATATAATACATAAAATATGTGTAGGAAAGGTAGGAATACCTTTACTGTTCTTCACATGGTACCTCAGCACAATAACCTGTCAGAGTAATTAGTTAGGCCAGTAGATTTTGTGCTTTGCTATTTGAAGAGAAAAGTGTTATTCAAAACTTGGACGCTCTGTAGCTGCATTACATTTTCTCCCATAAGACAGGAATCTGACCATTGCATAAGAAAGGGAAGGGACCAGGTTTTCTGAGCTTTGCATTATGCTGAGATCTGTAGTGACAAAATGTAGGGAAAGAAAACATAAACCTTAACAAAGAGTTACACGCATATTTTGCAAAAATACTAACAAAGAATGTCAAGTGCACAGTGAATAAAAGTTTATGGTGTGCTATGAGGTACTGTAATGAAAGGCTCTATAGGAATGCAAAGGCACTATTATGCTCTTGTTTACAGCGGAAGATGATGAAGCACATAAAAAAAAAGAAATCATTGCAGGCATCTGCTCCTGCCAACATCCTGAGTCAACTTGAAACATCATTAATTAACAAACAGGTAAACATCTCATCTTCAGCAATTTTAATGTATTAAGCAAAAGCAAACTGAAATGTATTTGTTTGGGGGAACATAAGACTTTTAAGTTAACAGTTCTAGAAGACATTACCTTAGAAAATTGGTGAATGGAGAACAGAGAGAAGTACCTAACAGTTACGTATTAAACTAACATTATATTTTTAACTTCAATAGGAATTACGTATTACACCAGCATTTCATTTTTAACTTCAATAGGAATGGTAACAGCTATTATTAAAATGCACTGACCCTGTTTATACATTCTGTGTACAAAGAGAATATTCTGATTTAGCCAGATATTTTCATGTTAGTTTTAATGCTTTAATTTTATGTTGTTGTTGCTCTAGATAGCACGTTTTGGGTTTTTTTTTTCAGAGAGAACCGTATTCAGGAAGCAACTTTCTGTACAGTGAAGGTAGCAGTGATGATGAAGAGCCTTTATTTCAACTGTCCAAGGTAGAACTGTGTGCCAAAATAAAAAGTCTCAAGAGGAAGCTGAAAGACACCATGAGAGAAAACTGCCGCCTAAGGCAGTCCCTGGTGATGCTTCAAGGTAAAGTCAGGGGAAGTAGTCTGATGAAGAGGAAAGCCTGAAGGTCATGAAAAGCTTGATTTATAAGAGCCCGTTTGGATGGGTATTACGGATGCCTAAGCACCTGACACGATCAAGGCCTACCTTAGCATCAAAGTCTTTGATACATGGCAGTATTTAATTCCATCAGCACTTAGAAAAAACTGTCTTACATGGAGACTAAGCAATTGCAGAGTTAGAAATAGAAAAATCTGTCTAAATACTGTCAGTTGTTCCCAAGAGAACCTTTCTGTCTGCTGTGTATAACCATCGGCTAAACTCAAATACTCCGCTGACCAGTCCAACTAACCTTATTTATTAGCAGTTTTTCTTGATGTACTGAAATTTTATTTATTCTGGACTGATTTCATTTCTAATTACTTTGGTAGTTCCTCATTATTGATAATCTGAGTTAGTTCCAGGTGCAGCAAATTTAGTCCTTTCAGAGGTGAACCATTTTCTTCTTTTATAAATGAATCCTTCATCACTTCACAATCATCTCTGAAGCCCCTCTTACTTGTCCCTGTCCATTACTCTGGTGCAGACAAGACTGAATCCAAAATTTCAAAAGATTAGTGAATGAATAAGGTTTAAAGAGGATTTGCTCCTTCCCTTGCCTTGCCAGCTACATCATACCATCCCTAGACAGCTGTTGTGGTTAAGCCCAGATGGCAACTAGGCACCACACAGCTGCTCACTCACTTCCCCCCCTCACAGTGGGATGGGGCGGAGAATCAGGAAAAAACCCTAAAACTCGTGGGTTGAGATAAGAACAATTTAATAACTAAAGTAAAATAAAATGTAATACTAACAATAAGACTAAATAAAATACTATAATACTCATGAAAAGTAATAAAATAAAACCCAAGAAAAAGACAAGTGTTGCACAATGCAGTTGCTCACCACCCAGTGACCAATGCCTGAGCAGTGATCCACACCTCCTGGCCAACTCCCGCCAGTTTATAGACTGAGCATGACATTCTATGGTATGGAATATCCCTTTGGCTAGTTGAGGTCCACTGTCCTGGCTCCCTCCCAGCTTCTTGTACACCTGCTTGCTGGCAGAGCATGGGAAACAAAAAAATCCTTAACTTAAGATAAGCGCTACCTAGCAGCAACTAAAACATCAGTGTGTTATCAACATTATTCTTATGCTAAATCCAAAACACACCATACCAGCTACTAAGAAGAAAATTATCTCTATCACAGCCAAAACCAGGACAATATCCACCCCTTATTCTATACCATTTATGTCATGTCCACATCCCACGCTTCCCAATACATTACTATTTAATCACCACCACTTTTCCTGTGTTTTTTTATATATACACACACATATCATTCCCATAGTCTATGGGTCATCTCTTTCAAATGTCCGTTGAGTTCATTCAGCCCATGACTTTGGGTTCCATCTCTCATAACAGTCTGTCTGGGCAGGAGGGATGGTGCAAAGTCCTCTGAGTCGGCAGAACAGGATCGGGCTTTGGTGTGGTGTGGTGGGTGGTTGACACGGGCACAGCAGGAGGATGGTGTGTAGTGTTGGATTGTTGCATGCTGAAGTCAGTCCCAGTTCCATTATCACTGTGCTTCGCTCGGTTTTATCCAAGTTCATTCTTCTTTAATCTAAGTGATTCTTCATGTAATACCATTGACGTAGCATATAACAATTATAATAATGATGACATACAGTGGCAGGAATATATATCAATCAACATCATACAATTTAATCTATTGGCTGTTCTCACCAAAATCAAATTGCCTTGTGGCACACATCAGATTTCCCCATCCTCCCACATCACCCACCAAGTGCACCCAGGTCCTTGAGCAAAAGCAGTCCCACAAATGGGTTTGCCTTTGCCTGAGGCAGGAGTAATGCAGACTGTTTTCCGCTGCATATTTTTTATGTGCACTACAGGGACTTTATCCCCTTCTACAGCATATAGAAGTTCTGATTGGGCAGGGCCAGCTTGATTGGCAGATCCGTCTAGTGTTGACTAACCAGGTGGCTTTTGCTAAATGTGTATCTCAATGTTTGAAGGTCCCACACCCCATTGCTCTCAGTGTAGTCTAACGATCCATTGTATTGCTCAATTTTCCCAGAGACTGGTGTATGATAGGGGATGTGATATACCCACTCAATGCCATTCTCTTTGGCCCAGGTGTCTATGAGGTTGTTTAGAAAATGAGTCCCATTGTCTGACTCAGTTCTTTCTGGGGTGCCATGTCACTGTAAGACTTGCTTTTCAAGGCCCAGGATAGTGTTCCGGGCAGTGGCATGGGGCACAGGATGTGTTTCCATCCACCTGGTGGTTGCTTCCGCCATTGTAAGCACGTGGCGCTTGCCTTGGCAGGTTTGTGGGAGTGTGATATAGTCAATCTGCTAGGCCTTCCCATAATTATATTTCAGCCATCGTCCTCCGTACCACAGAGGTTTTAAACACTCGGCTGGCTTGATTGCAGCACATGTTTCCCATTCATGGATAACTTGTATGATAGTGTCCAGGGGCAGGTCCACCCCTCAGTCATGAGCCCATCTATATGTTGCATCTCCTCACTGATGGCCAGAGGTGTCGTGGGCCCACCAAGCCATAAATAATTCTCCCTTATGTTGCCAGTCCAGATCTACCTGAGCCACTTCAATCTTAGCAGCCTTGTCTACCTGTTGGTTGTTCTGATGTTCTTCAGTGGCCTGACTCTTAGGTAGATGAGCATCTAGATGACGTATTTTCACAACCAGGTTCTCCAGCTGGGACACAGTTTCTTGCCACAGTGCAGCAGCCCAGATGAGTTTACCTCTGCAGTGCCAGCTGCTCTGCTTCCATTGCTGCAGCCACCCCCACAGAGCATTTGCCACCAGCCATGAGTCAGTATAGAGCACTGACCATTTTTTCTCCATTCAGCAATGTCTAAAGCCAGCTGGATGGTTTTCAGCTCTGCAAACTGGCTCAATTCAATTTCTCCTTCCACAGGTTCTGCAACTTGTTGTGTAGGACTTCACACAGCCACCTTCCACCTCCAAGGCTTTCCCACAATGGGACAGGACCCATCAGTGAACAGGGCATATTGCCTGTCATTTTCTGGCAGTTTATTATACAGTGGGGCCTTTTCAGCATGCATCGCCTCCTTCTCTGGCGATACTCCAAAATCTTTGCCTTCTGGCCAGTCCATGATCCTGGGTGACTGGGGTTTCCTTTTCAAGTCCATTGTGTGATCAGCACAACCCACTTACTCCATGTAGCATCAGTTGCACGAGGTGTAGAAGGGACCTTCCCTTTGAACATCCAGCCCAGCATCAACAGTCAGGGTGCTAATAATAGCAGCTGTGTTTCAGTACCAGCCACTTCTGAGGCAGCTCAAACTGCTTCATATGCCACCAATATCTCTTTTTCAGTTGGAGTATAGTGAGCCTCAGATCCTCAATATCCCCGACTCCAAAACCCTGGGGGTCGGCCTTGCATCTGCCCCAGGTGCTTTCTGCCAGAGGCTCCAGGTGGGGCCATTCTCTCCAGCTGCATACAGAGCATATTTTCAACATCTTGTCCTGCAAGGATTACTGCATGAACAATCTCCTGTTTAAGTTGTTCAAAGGCTTGTTGTTGTTCAGGGCCCCATTTAAAATTGATATTCTTAAGAGTCACTTGATGGAGAGGGCTTACAATTTGGACTGTAATTTGGAATATGCATTCTCCAAAAACCCACAATGCCTAATAAAGCTTGCGTTTCCTTTTTACTAGTCAGTGGAGACATAGCTGCTATTTAGTTGACCACATCCATTGGGATGTGACAGTGTCCGTCTTGCCATTTTATTCCTAAAATATGGATCTCCTGTGCAGGTCCCTTGACCTTACTCTCTTTTATGGCAAAACAGCTTTCAGAAGAATTTGGATTATTTTCTTCCCTTTCTCAAAAACTAATGCTGTGTTGCCCCATGTGATGATGTCATCAATGTATTGTAGGTATTCCAGAGCTTCACCCTTTTCCAGTGCATTCTGGATTAGTCCTTGGCAAATGGTGGGGCTGTGTTTCCACCCTTGGGGCAGTTGATTTCAAGTGTACTGGACACCCCTCCAAGTGAAAGCAAACTGTGGCCAACACTCTGCTGCCAAAGGAACTGAGAAAAATGCATTAGCATTATCAGTTGTGGTGTACTACTTGGTTGTCTTTGACTCCAGTTCATGTTGAAGTTCTAGCATGTCCAGCACGGCAGCACTCAGCAGTGGTGTTAACATCATTCAGGCCACAACAGTCAACTGTTAGTCTCCACTCTCCATTAGACTTTCACACTGGCTGTCTGGGGCTGTTAAAAGGTGAACGAGTTGTACTGATCACCCCTTGGCTCTCCAGTCGACAAATCAGCCTACAGATGAGAATCGGGGAGTCTTGGTTGGTGCGATATTGCCGCCGATGCACCACTGTGATAGCGATTGGCACTTGTTCAACCCTCAGCAACCCCACAACAGAAGGCTCCTCCAAGAGACTGGGCAAGGTGGACAGCTCTTGGATTTCCTCTGCCTCCAAGGCAGCTGTACCAAAAGCCCACTGATACCCTTTTGGGTCCTCAAAATACCCTCTCCTGAGATAATCTGTGCCAAGGATGCACGGGGCCTCTGGGCCAGTCACAATGGGGTGTTTTTTACCACTCATTCCCAGTTAGGCTTATTTTAGCCTCCAATACAGTTAACTGTTGGGATCCCCATGTCACACCAGAAATACAGATGAGTTCTACGCCTTTATAACTTGATGGCATTAGAGTACACCGTGCACCGGTGTCGTCTAGAGCCTTACACTCCTGTGGGTCTGATGTGCCAGTCCATTGGATCTACACAGTCCAGTAAACCCGGCTGTCCCTCTCCTCCGCTTGGCTGGGGGCAGGACCCCTCTAGTCTTGGTCATAGGATTCTCCACTCAGCTTTTGTAAAAATAGATTAGAATTCCTTCTCACGGTATCAGGAGTAAGATTAGCCCTTTCAGTCTGGCACACTGCACACACTGCCCACTGGAGACTGGAGTAGCAATTTTCCTGGAACCCTCATCTGTGATTGTTTTTCCTTGCAATTCACATACCTGTACATGTAGAACTGAGGTAGGTTTTCCATCCCACTTCATCAAATCCTCTCTGTGTTCATGCAGGTAAGACCACAGGGTAGCCTGTGGTGTGCACCTTCCATCTCCTCTCTCTTGAGCAGAGTGACACTTATTCCTGATAGCTGAGATATTAGTCCGTACAGGTGGGAGGCAGAACTTATCCTCAAATTGCTGGAAATCTCAGGACAGTTTCTTGGCTAAAGTCTGGCAGTTTCTCCACAGCCGAGACTAGGGAGGAAGAGACACTTTCTTCGTATTGCCAGAGTCACCCAGCCAATTCATCCACTGTTGGTCCCTCTTCATCTTTCCAGTCCATTACTGCCAACGAGTTGGCATATGATGATAGTGTGCTCTGTGTAAACTTCCGCCACATGGGTTGCGTGCAGTGGACTTCGTCTGGATCTGTGGGTAACTGTGCCTTGTCTGGGTCATAATAAGCCATCTCCCACACGGCTAATTCCCTCAGGTACTGGATACCTTTCTCTATGGTAGTCCACTTGCTTGGATGATATACATCTTCCTGGAAGGGATACCTTTCCCTCATGCCTGACAGAAGTTGCCTTCCGAAGCTGAGGGCTTGTGTCTTTTTTCCAATAGCTTTGTCAATGCCCCCTTCCCTGGAAAGGGATCCCAGCTGCTTGGTGTCCCTACTCTCTAATTCCAAGCTACTGGCTCCGTTATCCCAGCATCAGAGCAGCCAGGTGATAATGTGCTCACCTGGACGATGGCTAAAATCTTTTTTAGCATGTCCTGCAGCTCACTCAGGCATAGAGCTCAGGTGATTACCACTGGTTCTGCCTCTTCCTCCTGTTCTTGTGATGACCGTGGTTCATCTTCATCCCTCACTATGTGAACTGATTTTTTTTTATAGTTTTTCTTCTGTATAGGGGTGATGTACCGGTACTGGTTGATTCTCTGGCTCAGCTGCATCACCCATCGTCGGGGTTTGAGCAGCCATAGTCTGCCACCAGCGTCTGAGTAGCTGCAGTACGTGTCACAGGGATTTGATCTCTGGGTGGTATTTCTAAATAGTTGTTTAACCCTAAACAGGACCTGAACCACATTCAGGAACATGCTGGTTCCTAGCAATAGGACCATGCTGGTTTCAACATGCCAAGGATATTAAAAATTTGCAAAATTCTCAAACGCTGTTGTAGTTAGCTTGGCGGAGAAGGGGAAGATGCAGGATGATGTCTCCCCCGTAGGTTGGCTCCCTGAGGAGAAAAGGTAAAAATTGTAATTATTAACAATTTCCACTAGATGGCTCCTGAAATACAGAGGTGACGGCAATGCTGAGTACAAATACCGGATTCGTCCCATGACCGATAATTTTATCGTACCAGTGTTATGTAGTACAGCAAAGCGAAAACCATAATCAACTTCACCTTATGGGTCATAAGCAGTAGCACAGGCACTATATATGGCAAGTTGAGGTGATACATAACACAACTCTAAGAACAAGTGCTACCACTCTAAAAGCCAATAAATCAACATTGTGACTAGCAACTATTAAACTAATATAATGAATGCTTATAACAAATTTGTTTTAATACACTCTGGTTAGATCTGTCATTATCTCAACCCTTCGGGCCCCATGCTGGGCGCCAAAAGAGGACTGTAATTGTTTAAGCCCAGCTGGCAACTAGGCACCACACAGCAGCTTGCTCACTCCCCTCCTCACAGTGGGATGGGGAGGAGAATCAGGAAAAAAAAAGTAAAACTCCTGGGGTGAGATAAGAACGATTTAATAACTAAAGTAAAATAAAATTTAATACTAACAACAACAATAATAAAATATAGTAATAATAACAATATTGATGAAAAGGAATAAGATAAAATAATAATTTTTTTAAAAAAGACAAGTGATGCATAATGCAATTACTGACCACCATCGATGCCTGAGCAGCGATCTGTGCCTCCTGGCCAACTCCTCCCCAGATTATATACTGAGCATGACATTCTATGGTATGGAATATCCCTTTGGCTAGTTCAGGTCAGCTGTCCTGGCCATGTTCCCTCCCAGCTTCTTGTGTACCTCCTCACTTGCAGAATATGGGAAGCTGAAAAATCCTTAACTTAGGCCAAGTGTCACTTAGCAACAACTAAAACATCAGTGTGTGATTAACATTATTGTCACACTAAATCCAAAGCACACTGTACCAGCTGCTAAGAAGAAAATTAACTCTATGCCATCTGAAACCAGGAGAACAGCCTCATATCTCTCTATTTTATTGTCGTATGATTTTGCAAGTGCTTATCAGTTTCATTGCCCACCTGATTCCATTCCATGGAATCTTGGTTTGAATCATTCATGTCCATCTTTTTGAATATTATTTTTAAACATTAATTTAGTGTCTGACAACATTTCTTACACGTTTATGTCCATTTGCCTTGCATCTTAATCACTTTAAGAGTCTTTTACAATATTTTCTATAATTTAGCGACTCTGTATCTTGCTGATTCTTCATCCCTTGCATCTTTTTGCTCTGAATTGATTCTTCTTAATGGACTCAATAAAAGTTTGTATTTGAAAATAAATATTACTTGGAGAAAAGGGTATTTAAAAGATATTCTGTATAGATTAAAAAAGAGGGGAAAAGTCTATGCAGTCTATGTAACTTCTTTGAACAAAAAAAAAAAATCAGACATAACATTACTTAGCCCATATTTGATAGTTTTACAGACTTGTAGAGATTTTGAGATAAAAAAAGGAAAAAAGATAAATAGCCTGCATAGTGCCATGATTGGCATAAACTAATGGTTCCTCTTAGTCTTGCAGAGAACAGATCTATCCTATTCTAGAAACAGAGGCCAGATCTTCATGGGTGGGGACAGCAGAATGGCAGGAAAACATTTGAGAGAATAGGAAAAAAGTATGTTAAAGCATCTTTGCTGACTACTTTGACTCTTTTGCATTATGACACAACTCTAATTGCAAATATATATATGTGCTTATGTAATTAGAGTCTGAAAGCTTTAATTACTATTTTACCTCTCACTTTCCATTTGATTTCAGTGTTGCCGCAAGCAGTCACCCATTTTGAGGAACTCGTAGGGATGGCTGAAGCACTGCTCAAAGGGGGAGTGACATCATCTACATCCAGTCTGCACTCACATGCTGTTTGGAAAGCATCTAACAACTCACTAGTAGATTCATATGCAGCTATGCATAGTAACTCTAACTCACCAATAACTTTGAATGTGGAAGATGAGGAGCAACAGAGCGAAAAACAGGTCAGTTAACAGGCAATTTTAGACATAAAAATTAAAACTATACAATACAAACTTTACTATTACAGTATAACGAATATAAAAAATAAGCATCAGTAAAAATCATTTTATCATCATTCAGCTGATGACGTGACTTGTGCAGAAGGCTCTTTTAATGACAAACACTAGACAATTCAGTGTGCTGGTACACTCCAAAACTTGCTTTGACTTTGGTGGCTTTGCACATCTATGACTAAGGGCTGAATGCGGATGCATGAAAAAAATACTGAGATCCAGGGATAACTTCTAGCCTAATGTTTTGGATGCTAAAGGGGAATGGTAGTATTTCAGAGATAATCTAAGAAAAATACCATCAGTCTGTTTAAACTGTTAATAAGTAAATGGAGAATGGTATGTTTCTGCTCTTGTTCCAGACACTGGCCAGCAGTTAAGTAGAAGTACATATATATAGATACTGAGTAAAGATGTTCCACTATTGTCTGTAATTATAACAGAGCATAACTGAGAAATCTGAGGCACAGAGGCTGTACATGAAAAATGTGAAGACGCAACCAAAAGAGTATTTCAGCTTCTGCATTCACAATTTACATAAACATTCTTATGCACTGAGTCATGCCGGTCGGTGGAAATCATTCTCATGTGTTGTCATGGGGTTCTAAAACCCAAAGAAATATATTAAGAATTATCAAGGTATGATGTTCTGACTGAATATTGCAATACATAAAATTTGACCTAACATCTCCAAAGCAATAAAAAGACCTAATTTTCTGAGTAACTTAACCTTACTTAATGGAGGTAGCTCAAAATTGCCCATTAGGAGAGTTCAAATACTTAAGCTGGACAACTGCTGTGTGTAGAAGTCACTCCTACAACCCAGGACCAGATGTCACGGTTCTTAGGGCATGTCTGCTCAGAGGCAGGACTATTAGCTTGGGCATGGCGCCATGCTCCCAAGGCTGTACAAAATCCACGCCAGAACTGGACCACAGCCAACCTGTATGGGGTGCAAGCAGAAGGATTTAGATGTCTCTGAACATATCCTGTCTCCATTAGTGAGTAATAAGGATTGCCTGGTGAAGTGTTTGCTAGGATGAATGGGGTCCTTAGTCTGCCCCACACTTCTGAAAAAAATCAACCTGTGTGTATAGTTCCAAATGTTGAGTGGTATGCAAGTTTAGCGTTGATCTCAAGCACACAGTTTTCAGAGATTATTTTTGAAATTGTGGTTTAAAAAAAGAAAATTAAAAAGATATTTCAGAGGTAATAATATATTTCTAGAGAACATCAATAGTTATGCTTATGACCAATTTTGTTTTCCAGTTCAAGATCGAAAAGTGGCAGATTGCACTTTGTAACAAGAGCAAACCTCAAAAGTTTATAAATGACTTGATGCAAGCACTTTATACACATGAATACATGGCTACACACAGCCTGACAGGAGCAAAGTCCTCCTCTTCAAAGGATAAAGCGGCAAAACCAGCTATGAATCAGAATGAAGTTCAGGAAATCATAGGTGATGACTTGTTATCGTTACTCACTGTGGCAGTGACTTGACAGAGGGCTTTCTCTGAGGGAGGGGCTGTAATGCTTAACAGCTGGTCTACTCAGGTGATGTGCTGTTTTGTATTCCCTTCTTTGGCTACATACTTTTCTGAACTATCTGTACAAACACTGTCAGTGAAATGCTAAATGGTAATATTTCTATTGTGTGACTTTTGTTGGTTTTATTTAAGTGGCTACTCAGCCACAGTGAGCCTTTGAAAGGTTAATGTACAACAGTCAAACTTGGAGCATGATGATAACGGATAAGAAAGCAAAGAGAGGACACAGATCAAATTTAAAATTATGTCTGCTATATTCTTAAGTGTTATATGAATGTGAATGTTATAAATTCTGACATTTTAAATAGCACTGGAGGCAAAATGAGACAGAAAGTATAGAAGACAGGAATAGTGATCAGAGAAACAAACAAAATTTGTTTTATGCTGAGGTTTAAGGCAGAAGATGTTTGGTGCATAGGAAGGAGAATCATTTCAGATGGAAGTAGCAGTTTTAAAGAAAGCAGTATTTTGTGAGCACATGAAGTCTGATTTTTATTGGATTCACACCTATAGCTTTATACTTGAAAAACTGTCCTGGTTTTGGCTGTGATAGAGTTAATTTTCTTCTTAGTAGCTGGTATGGTGTGTTTTGGATTTAGCATAAGAATAATGTTGATAACACACTGATGTTTTAGTTGTTGCTAGGTAGCGCTTATCCGAAGTTAAGGATTTTTTTGTTTCCCTTGTTCTGCCAACAAGCAGGTGTACAAGTGGCTGGGAGGGAGCATGGCCAGGACAGTGGACCCAAACTAGCCAAAGGGATATTCCACCATCATTCTAATCAAATGTCAGGCTCAGTCTGTAAACTGGGGGGAGCTGGCCAGGAAGGGCAGATCACTGCTCAGGCATTGGTCAGCAGGTGGTGGGCAGTTGCATTGTGCATCACTTGTCTTTTTCTTGGGTTTTATTTTTCTCTCTCTTTTTTTAAATATTACTTTTCCTTACCATTATTATTATTAATATTATTGTTATTTATTATATTTTATTTTACTTTAGTTATTAAATTGTTCTTATCTCAACCCATGAGTTTTACTTTTTTTCCTGATTCTCCGCCCCATCCCACTGTGGGTGGGGGAAGTGAGTGGGCGGCTGCATCGTGCCTAGTTGTTGGCTGGGGTTAAACCACGACAACAACATAGCCTAAATTCCTGTACGGGAATCCTTCCCCCGTTGCCATTCCCTTGGACTTCCCCAGTTCTCTCTGTTCCTTTCCCAGCTTAGCTCCATTTTCTGTACCTTGGTCCAGTTTTGTTGAAGTTGGCCAGCAGTTTCAAAAGTTACCAGTTGCAGAAACCTCTTTTCATTAAGAATGTAGCTAAAGAAAAAGGCCCAAAGTCAAGAAAGAGAAAAGGAAAGAGTGTGTTAACATGGTGAAAATATATTTAGAGGTGGTAAGATTAGACTATTTCAGAATGATTTCATGGGATAAGAGGAATGGTTGGACTCAATGATCTTAATGGTCTTTTCCAGCCTAAATGATTCTGTGAGCTACTAGTGACTTTTCTAAAGGTGGATTCTAGAGAAGGGTCTAGGCAAAACTGAAAAGGAAAGCAGAGAAGATAATCAGGACATTGAATACAGCATGCCATGAAGAATTCAGGGATAAAGGGGAGACTATAAAGAAGTCAGAGAAGTGAAAGAAATCTGTTAAGGGAAATGGGAACACTCCTGAATTCAAATACAAAAGTGTCAACGTTATACAAGAGAAAAAGAAAAATAAGAAGGAAGCCTGGGAGTTCTAGGACTGTAGAAAATGAGTTAGTTAAAGAAGATGGAAACTGTAAGACTTCAAATTGAAATTAAAGGGGTGAAAAATCAAGAGAAGGGAAGATGATGGGGAAGGCGGGGGGTGGGGGGGGCAGGAATCGCATTCCTGATGTTGAGTCCTGTTAGTATTGCAGTCAAAAAAGTTAGCTAGGCAAAACAGAAGGGAAATTTTTAGGGAAAGAGACATCATCTGCGAATGAATATTAATGAACAAAAACTGTAAGATTCAGAGGCATGAGGACTGACGAGAATAAGAAAAGGACTCTCTGATCAAGAAGAGAACAAAGGGAGAGAGGATGAGCAAACACAAATCATTCATTACAGGAAGCCCTTGTGGCCCTGGAATTCCCTTTGAGTCTGTCAAGAGCAGGCACAACAATATGGAAGGCACAGAGAAAAGCAAGAGCTGGCACGTGCAAAATCTGTGAAGTAGTGTGTGAAGATAGCGAAGTAACTAGATCTGAAGCTGAAGTAGCTGGAAATTTCAAAGATGCAAGAAATGCATTTTTAGATTACACATCCATTGTTCATCTGATTTGGAGGCCTCATACATCATCTCTTTATTTTGCAGGAATCACAAAACAATTGTTTCCAAATACAGATGATGCTTTAATTAGGCGAATGATGGGACAAAAACTGAACAATTGCACCAAGAAGCCAATTTTAAACAAAGATCTTAACTCAGGTGCTTTTCAGAAGCATAGCTTTTGGTAAGTCTTAAAAAAATTGTAGCCTGCAATGTGTAATTCCATATATTACCCTGTGGTAACAAAATCTAAAAGCAATCTTAAAATTACCATGAAGATACATGTTCATGTATGCATTGCCAAGTAGGTAAGTATTTTCATAACCTTGTACAAAAAGTACGTAGTAGAGGAGCCGTCCAGCTTAACATTACAGCACAAAAAAGAATTGTTCATTCTAGACAAAGCAGCACAAGGCTATTAAATTACAGGAAGAGAATACAGAATTAAACACATGGAGTAACTTTGATCAATATGACTATTTTAGTTTTGGCATTATTTACTTTTCTTATTCTCTGTAGGCTCTCCAGAGAACAGTCAATTCCATTTTCATGTCACCTGTTGTGCCTCAATTAACCCACAAGTAAAGATAAGGAAAATCACACCTCTTTTGTACCTACTAATAAAAGTACTGTAGGAGAGCTAAATTAGCAATCTTTCACCACCAGAATAGTCTAAATTATTGGGGCAAAGGAATTATTAAATAACATCTTGCTCAGTATGGGCATTCTTACCTTGTGAGCAAGACTAGTCTAAAAGTGCTGAACTCATCCCATTGTTGGTGAAGTCAGCTATTTGCATAGTACTGTTTCCACATATACCCCAAATACCCAAATATATACTCCACAAATACCACATATCACAGAATAGTTGATGCTGGGAGTGACCTCTAGATTGGCTAGTCCAACCCCCGCTGCTCAAAGCAGGGTCACCTAGACCAGGTTACTGAGAGCCATGTACAGTTCGGCTGAGTATCTCCAAGGATGGAGACTCCACAGCCTCTCTGGGCAACCTGTGCCAGTGCTCGGTCACCCTCACAGTGAAAAGTATTTCCTGATGTTCAGATGGCACCTCCTGTGTTTCAGTTTCTGCCCATTGCCTCTGGTTCTGCCCCTGGGCACCACAGAGACGAGGCTGTATCTTCTTCACACCCTCCCATCAGATATTAATACATATAAATAAGACCCACTTGAGCCTTCTTGAGGCTAAAGAGTCCCAGCTCGCTCAGCCTCTCCTCAGGAACAGAATAAAAGATTAACAAGGAACAGGATAAGAGATTAAAATCAGTGAGACAGGGAGAATAGATTTGTCCTTACTTAGACTTTCCATGCTGAAGTAATATTTTACTTCTTCCTAGTGCAGTTCTCTCCTGCATGTTTTAAAATCTGTATTTGCAACTGTAAGACACTTTACAACAAACAAAACCACCCCAAGATATTTGACTATGTTACAACATGATTGTTTAAAAAGTAGCAGTGCTTTGCTACCAAAATTCCTCTCTAAGCCACCTGGTAGTACTCCATGGACCAGCAGTGGTCTATGAATTACTGCTTGAGAAATACTTACATAGTATCTATTGGAAGAATCCACATACACAGGTTTTCCCATCTGGAAACAATAAACAAATGCATCAGCCTAGCTAAAATACAATTTATTATGCTAATGCTTTTCTTCTAGAGATGAGAAGGCTTCATAAAAACAAAGGTCCTC
Organism: Elanus axillaris; assembly: GCA_026212715.1. Lineage (NCBI taxonomy): Eukaryota > Metazoa > Chordata > Aves > Accipitriformes > Accipitridae > Elanus > Elanus axillaris. The sequence continues at coordinate 2,720,731 of JANZLQ010000017.1, read as the reverse complement.
TGTATTTGTAACATACAGTGTGCATTGATTCACTGTAGTATTTTTCCTTGTCCTTGACACAGGTGGTAAAAATAACAGCACAGAAACACAAACTCTGTCTTCTTTGAAAGTATTAAATCTTATATATTTCACAATTTAAATTTTTATCTTCATCAGATGAATCCATATATTTGGCTAATTCCTGAGTCTTCTCATGTACAGACACGATACTCCCTGAAGCCTTGACAAGAGGATCTTGAGCTATCACTATAACAAATCTGGGTTGTTTTTTAATACTGCCTATAGACTTTTAATTTTAAACTTGATATCTTAAAAATATCTTTATGTCCGTTATTGACAAGTGCTTATGTAAAATGCAGTCCAACATTCATTGAAACTAATGCAGATATTGCCTGCATAGTCTCTCTTGAATGGATGTTTATTAGAATGCATTTATAATGGATTCATTTTACATCTGTTCAGAATTTCCTCACTGTAAAAGCATTCAAGCACCTTAAAAATAATCAAGATAACAGTGGTGATTCCTTTAACTCAGATGACAAGTTTTCTCTGTAAGAAAACAGGAGAATTTAAAAGTGCTCATATCACTGTTACTCCTTCAGGTCACCTTCCAGCAATGAAGTACAGAGAGGGGTCAAGAGAAAATCCTGTTGTGCAGTACCTTTAGTAACAACTTACACGTTACTAACTTTTAAAACTGGTGATACTGCAGTTTTGATCTCCTTGCTTGCTGCTCTTCCTTTCTTTCCCCCCTATTATTCCACCTTTCCCCAGAACACAGTTAACGATTCAAGAGAAGGAATTTGGAGTCAAATATAACAAGACAGACAAGTCACCATCTCAGACTCATAAGGCTGAGGTGAAGCAAGGAAAAGGGGAATGTGTCAGTGAAGAAAACTAGTTAACTAGCCAATAAACAAACTTCGCTGCTTGGAAACTAAGAACAGTAGTAACTGCACATTTAATGTTAGTATCTCAAGTTTAGTTATAAATTGTCTCAACAGTGGTTCAACAGCTACTTCTCAGGGCATCATCTCTTCAGCTGTTCCTCTCAGTACACAAGACCAGCAGGATGATGATTCACTAGCTGCTAATGCACAAATTCAGCAAAGTGCCAGCTGTCTGACTCTTTCACCTCCCACCCCACAAAGTCAGCAGGAGTGCTTCAAGCCCACTTCTTCTAAGGTGGAGTCTCATGTCTCCAGAAGCTCACCAGCGGCCTCTCCCAACCAGGGTTGTGGACAGGATCTCAGGAATTCAGACAAGGAATAACAGAAGGTATTTCATACCAGTTCAAATTCTCAACGGAGATTAAGAAGTATAAAATAAAAAAGACATAATATCTAAATGTGCCTAGCAACAGTGGACATATATACTGCAAGCAGAATAGAAGCCTGAGAACCATTTTCTCAAACAAATGAAAATCCCACAACCTTGAAAAAGATGAAGGCATATTAGTATCTTTGGCGTTAAGATATTATTAAATATATGCATGTTATGCAGTAATTCAAAAAATGTAAACTTCTTCTGAAGAATTAAAGTAGAGTTCCCCTTAGTTAGAAAAAGTCATTATTTAAGTAATACCAAAAGAATGTGTAAGAGGAGCCTTAAGCCCCTTGATTTCAGCTTGACAGCTGATGGGAAACCGCTTTACCAATCAGAGACAGCTATTGGATATTAATACAAAAAAGATACAGGGGTATGAAAAGAGAAGAGAAAAATTTCTTGGTGAGATGAAGACTATGGCCAGCACAGGGTTAGCAAGCACAGGGTCACATGAGCAGAAAAGAAATAAAATAGGTATTTAAGGATGCTGTTCACTTGGAAGGAAGGAAACAGTCTTAGGGCAATGAAACTGCAGCTCTCAAGATGTCTGCAGGAAAGCAGCAGCTCATTTTTAACCTCTGGAAGTTGGAAAGGCAATGAAAGAAGCCATGTTCTCTCTTAGCTCAGGAAAGAGTCCTCCAGGATAGCTTGTTTGGTTTTGGAGGCCATAGCTTCTTTCATAGGCCTTCTGCTGCTGTTACTCTGCTGGTTTGGCAGCTCTCGCTCTCTCTTCTTCCCTGAACATCATGTCCGTAGGATAAGGGTGCCTGATGCCTCCAGTCAGGAAATGGAGGACAGTATCTCGGAAGTGACTAGTAAAGGGCAGAGCTGCTAGCCTCTAATCCCTGTGTTTTAATTTTGGTATGCTACCTCTTGCTTAGAGAGAGGGTGGGCAGGTAGACAGGTGGACATTCCTCATGGGACTGGGAGCAGAAAAATCCCAGTAACTGGGCAGTTCCTCTTGAGATGTGACACCACTTGTCCCAGGGAGCAGCTGGCAGTCACACACCCTGTAATTGCCTGAGGAGGAGGGAAGGTATATGTTTTTCCTCGCTGGCTGATACCAGCTTTACAGGATGCTGGTAGCATGGGAAGGAGAGAACACTTGAATTATAGCTGTCATGCTTGAGTGTCCTTCTGCCGGAACAGAGAGTACTAACAGTTAAAGCTATTTCCTACATGGCAAACAAGCAACTATGGAATCAAGATGAAAAAAAACCAACATAAAATTGAGGAAATCTAGCTTTTGATTTGAGGAGGATTTCTATAACTCAGGAGATCTGAGTTACAGAAATAAATTAGAAATAGTATTAGGGTGAATGCCAGCCAAAAACTCTGAAGATAAGGTTAGCAGCCAAATGCCTCTAAAGGGAAGTGCTGCAAACCTAACTGTACTAGAATAATGCACTAATAAAATGCACTGTGGAGAAGACTTTTGTGTGGGCTGTGGTATGAAGTGATCTGCTAGCCTTTTCCATCTCTCATGTCTATCAATTCCTTGTAGATCAGATCAGGATGAAAGCAGGTATGAAATATGATGTGAGTTCTAGCTCATGTTATTAACTACCATCTATAAAAATGTAACAGAAGGGTGTTTGCTGTTATGTACATTTTGTATATGTAATTGTGTGTACAGCATATAAGAATGTATATAATTAATCATATTTTTGAAGCAACTTTCTATCAAATAAAATGAAACATTACTATGTCTTAGTTCTACTTTATTGTTCTTACTGTCTCCTGCCCTTTTCTTACATTAGCCTCTGCTGTACAGTCTAGCATGTAAGGCTGTTTTTTTTTCTCTCACTTGCCTTTTTTTTTTTTTTTTCTTTAATAACTGTTCTGAAACCAACTTCTGCAAAACATGTAATTTTTAGCTAGGGAAGGGGTTGACCCACCTACAAGGGCTCTCTAACCTTAAAGTTGTCAGAGCTGATACTGAACAGCTGGAGCTGTTCTGCTGATTGGGAAGTATAGAAGCACTTGGGCAGGTACATGGAGCCAAACACAAGCCTCTGCTCTTCTTGTCGCTAGTGCAGCACTACAGGTCACACTGTACTATGTGCTTTTCTATTCTGCTGACTTGGTAAGTTGCTGGCAGCTCACCACAAAGAGTAAAGGAAGATCTTCATGGCAGAGTTAGGGGCCTACTCCCAGGCATGGGCCGAGGAGAGATCAAAAGAACAACAGAAGACATTTTAATGTTTTACTAAAGGGTAAAGAGGGAGAAAGCTGCAAAGAGCTAGTTACTTCCTCTCTCCTAAAGTACAGGACTGATGTTATCCCACTGGATAAAAGAAGATAAATAGCTTTTACACAACTACACAGTTATCAGAAAAGCCATACCAAAAAGGAAGAAAATATGACTAGTTTTCCCAAATGACCTGACAAACTCTGAGAACACAAAATTGAAGGCTAGATAATCACAGATTAGAAACTTCAGAAGTAACATAAAGGGAGAGGAGAGCAGAACAGTCTAATTCTGCTTCTCCTGAAGTTTGCACTAAAATCAAGATTAATTGGTGGTGTGTAAATGTGTGGTATCACAAAGTGTAAAATTCTTCTGATACATGTGACAGAGGACACATTATTTGCATTACTCAGAACTGGAGAAAGCTGATAGCTACTGCAGAAAAACCTAATAACAGCTATATGCCTGTACAGCATTTAGTAACTGGAAGTTTAGTACTGAAAAGGTAAGCAATACTAAAACTAGTAATTTCAACTATTTGTTTCTATTACTGCATTTTAGATTGAATTTGAAGATTACCATGGAAAAAAAATTGGTCATTGTTTATTATGAACTGCTCAGTAAGACCACTTGCTTTCTCAGGAGGGAAGAATATTGAGATATGCAAAGAATGCGACAAAAAAAAAACTTATTAAAAAGTGTACTATTGAATAAATTGGGGGATTTAATGCATGTCAACTTCATGTCCCCTCTTATGGTATATAGATAGGAGTCAAAAAGAACAAACCACCAGACATCTACATTTTCTAGATCAAGAATAAGCAGCAACATGCAATGTTGACACAAGAGGGAAATCAATGGTTAAAAAGGCAATGTTTCACTTACCTTAAGGAGTGACAGCAAAGGGCATAAAAGTAGAGAGAAAAATTTAAAAGAAATGGGGATTAAGCAATAAGAAAAGAAGTAGCGATGAAATGGAGATGTAGAAAGAAAATCTAAAAAGTGATGGCACAGAAGCTAGAGAAGAAGTAATTTTAAAAAGCCAGCAAAGGGAAGAAAAGTAGGCATAGAAAGAACTTTTAAAAAACGATGGAGATTAAGGAAATAAAGGGCAAAAATAAAAAATAGGGACAGTTAACTAAAACAGGGACATAGGAAAAATATCTACAAAGCAAGGGCATTAAGGAAAGACATATAATTAAAAAATAAAGAGTGAGATAGAGACAGCAAATGGGATAAAAGTAGATGAATTTTTAAAAGCAAGAGTGATTAAGGAAATAAGGAAAAAATAAAATAGTAGCAATGTTGAACTAAAATGAAGATATATAAAGTAAATCTAAAAAGTGATGGCACAGAAGAAAAAGAAGAAATAATTTTTAAAAGACCATAAAGGGGAAAAAAGTAGACATAGAAAGAACTTTAAAAGTGAGGGGTATTAGGGAAATAAAGGGAAAACCAAAAAAATAGGGAGAGTGAATGATATGAGACATGTAGAAAGAGCATTTAAAAAGTGACAGCACTAATGAACAAGACATAATTGAAAGAAAAGACAGCGATCTAAAGACAGCAAGCAGCATAGACAAGTAATAACTAAAAATAAAACAGCAAAGGGAATAAAAGTAGGCATAGAAAAAACATTTAACAGGAGGAAGAGGAGGATGAGAAAATAGGGGGCAACTGGAGGAGGAGGAGGAAGCAACAGAAGGAGGCGATGAAAGACACCAACAGGAGTAGGTAGAAAAGGTGGAAAAAGCAGAGGAGAAAGAGGCAGAAGAAGCAGCGGAGGAGGAAGGGGCAACAAGGGGTAACAAGAGGAAATAGGATTGTGATGTGGAGGAGACAACAGGAGGCAACTTGAGGCAGAGGAGGCAAAAGAACGCAACAGGAGGAGGAGGCAACAGCTGGCAAGAGGAAGAGGAGGAAGCATAGAGGGAGAGGACAGAGGAAGGAGGATTGGAATAGGAGGAGGAAGATGAGGAAAAGTAGGAGGCAACAAGAGGAGGAGGAGGAGGCAACAGGAAGAAAAAAAAGGGGCAAAGGAAGGAACACAAGGCAAGTGGAATAAGAGAAGGAAAAAGGAGGTGACAGGAGAAGGAAGAGAAGGCAACAGGAGGAAACACAGTGTCGTGGTTTCAGCCCAGCCAGTAACAAAGGCCCACCCAGCCACTCGCTCACTCCTCCCACCCCCCTCCGGTGGAATGGTGAGGAGAATCGGAAAGAGAAAAGAAAAAAAAAAAAAAACGGAACCTCAAGGG
>JANZLQ010000017.1:2674819-2687878 GCA_026212715.1 Elanus axillaris | reverse complement strand
TGAGGGGTTAGAGGAGGTTGTAGGACCTGGGGGGGTCTGGGGCAACTGTGGGGACTAGTGGGGACTGAGGTGATTGGAGGTGTTTGGGGGGGTCTGAGGGGATTGGGCGTCTCTGGGTCAGTAAATGGGGCATTTGGAGGTGTTAGGGGGATGGGGGCAGTAAGTGGGGTGCCTGGGGACATGAGGGGTGTCCAGAAAGGATGTGGAGTCTCTGGGGAGGTGGGGGGTGTGGGGGCAGGCAGCTGCCACACATGTCTGTGGGCTGAGGTGGTGTCTGAAGCTGTGTGGGGCAGTTGTGGGGTATTTGATTATAAACAGATAATAAATAGTTGAGGAGAGCTGGGGTTTCACTGGAGTCCATTTGTGCCCCAGGCCAGGAATGAACCTGATGTCTATGAGACCAGTGATGTGTCGGAGGACGACCAGGCCAACTTTGAGGCGGTAAGGCCTTGGTGGGGCCATGCCACAGGGTGCAGGAGAGCAAGCATGCCCATGCCCTCATCCTGCAGCTGTCGGGTGCAGTGAGAACAGCACCGTGGCAGGGAAACAGTTTCTGTCCCTGTACACGTCCTTGCAGTGCCACGTCCCCCCCACAGTGATGTGTCCCAGCGACACATGACTCCCATCTCTCAGCCTGCCAGTGCTTTGGGAGGCCAAGAAGTGAGGGCAGGGCTCAACCCCCCACCTCATGCAGGGTGGGTGTCCCCATCCCTGGTGTCTGCATGCTGTGTAATGTGGCTGAGGGGGCAGCAGAAGTAAGCAGGGCTGGCCAGCTGCCTGTCTCTGTTTACTTTGCTCGGGCAGTGCCCAGTGGGCAGCACATGGAGGACGAGTGGGACCTGTTGAGGGGAGTTCACCCCCATAAAACAGTTCTGAACAGTGGCAAGGGTCCCGCAGACCAGCCCTGCACCGGAGCCCATCATGCCCAGGCGCCATGGCTGTTCTCTGTGGGGCTGGCATGCGGTGGCTTTAATGTGGGGTGATACAGGGGGCCTGTCCTCGAGGCCAGCACAGCATGAGGAGTACACCTGGGGCTGCGTGGTGACCCCTGGCTCTGCTGGTGAGGCTGAAAGCCAACAGGTGCTCGTGGTTCACAGCCTAAATGGCTGCTCAGTCCCCGCCAGGCACCGCTTCACCAGCATGTGCTCCCAGTTGGCCCAAGCTGGGGAGGGTGGAGCTGGGCCTCAGTGGCACGGAGTTGAGACCCTGCTTCTCCCCGTGGTGCAGCCAGCATCTGTGGGGGGCACAAGGTTGGTGCAGCCCCACCACATGTGGGCTGGTGTGGCACTGTGTACTGCACGTGGAACAGGGGCATGCTGGGCACCCAGCCCCCAGTTCGGAGGGGGACAAAAAGATCCCTTGCAAGAGCCAGTGCAGTGAGATGGACCGAAATGGGTTGTCCCCAACCCAAAGTTGCCCCCGTCAGGCCTAGGTCATCCCAGAATGGTGCCCGAGGATAGAGAGGTGCTACACCGGTGAGTCCCTGTGTTTTTCCTCCCATGTGGCCTTGCTGCAGGCAGGAGGCAAAAGGTTACTGGGATTTTAATTGCTGTCGTCTCCTGTCCTGGGAACCCCTTCTACAGCTTCATTGTATTTCTTGGCTCTCAAGCACTGAACTGATCTGAGTTTTCCCACTGCTCTTCCCCTCCCTGCTCTCTATCTTGCCTGGACACTAGTTTGCACAAGTAAGCCTGCTCACCGCTTCTGATTTGGCATGCTGTTTGGGATTGATTTTTGCATGCGGTAGATGTGCATGGGGTCCCATAGCCACTGCCTGTTGTTCTGTTGCCGGGTCCTGGCTGTGGGTCGCCCCACTGTGGGCAGAGGGGAGGCACCCAACAGCGGCTGTGGGTCCCACGGTGTGACGTGCTACTGCTGCCACCCCCCTGCTCTCCCTTGCCCTCTTTGCATCTGCCCTGCCTGACTGCACACATTGTCCTCCTTGTCCTTCGGGACCCCCAGGGACCCCCTGGTCCCCCATGATGCCTCTCAGCCACAACATGCTCCTGCCCCAGTGGCCTTGTGCCCCCCCCAGTGATGCTGCCTGCACAGAGGGGTGCTGCCCAGGGCTGGTGGCTGCCATCCCGCCACAGCCTGTCCTGCCAGGCTTGACAGCACACTGCGGGGCTGGGCAGCACATGGGCAGGTAAGCAGGGCCATGCGGAGCCCCCATCCTTGCTGCCAGCACAGCATGGGTCTGGCTGCTAAGCAGGGGACAGACAGCTTGTGCCTCTCTAGGGACCAGCATCAGGATTTTGCTCCCCTGGACTGCAGCCAGTGCCTCCCTCCTACCCTGGAAGACCCAGGCACCTGCCAGGCGTTGGGCTGCTCTGCGGGGGCCCGTCATGCCCTGGGCTCTGCCCGCATCCCCCCCAGGGGAAAAAAAGAGCCAGAGCTGGAGGGAGGTTATCAGAGTGGGGGCTCAGCTGCGTTGCCTCCGGACTCTGGCCACCCCCTGCTCCCACACTTTCTCTGGGCACCTTGAGCACCCCTCATGGTGGCTGTGACCAGTGCGTCCCTGGCTGTCCCCAGCTCTGGCTGCCCTGGGGCACCCAGTCGAGGGGTCCAGCCCACCGCTGCCCCTGCTCTTGCAGCCACTGCCCCCGCTGCTGCCCTCATTTCCATGCTGGCGGTCCTGTGTCCCACGTAGCTCCTGAGCCTTCACGTGGGGCCAGCCCAGCATCAGTCTTGGCACAGGGACATGGGAGACAGTGGGCCGTGCATGGGACAAACATTCTAACACAATTTTTGTCTCTCTCACCCCTCTCCTAACCTTGCTCTGGTTTTCTCACCTCTGGGAAACGCAAGGAGCTGGTAAGAGCCTGTCTGTTGGCCAACTTAACCCTGCACTTGCGGGCTCTTGCTGCTGCCTTCCCTCATCTGGACACCCTCCCACTAATGCTGCTAGTGCTGCTCCCACTGCTTTCACCCCTTCTTGTCCATCCACAGCATGTTAGGGCTCCCCAAAAACACTTCAGGCCATGACTGGGCGCAAGGGCTGAAGAGGGGCTGCTGTGGCCCAGGGCAGCAGGTGGGGGGATCCTGTGGGTGCCTCCCGCAGGGCTTTCCTGGCTTGGGGCCCCCTGACCATGGCGGGGTTGAGGAGAGCCCAGACTCACTGTCTGCACTCATTGTGCCAGGCTACAGGCAAAGCCCCTTTGGTCTTTGAGGGATTGAAGTCCCACAATCCCCCTGATGCCCCCTGGGTGGTGGAAGCTACCCCAAAACACGGCTGTGGGGCAGTTCCAGCCCTGCTGGGCTGGGTCCTGCCCCAGCTGCCCACGATGCATGTGGGCTCAGCAGCAGATTTCCTGATGCTGGTCATGGGGCTGCCAAAAGGTTTTATGCTTTGGTGTACACTTGCACCTCTGGCCTCACTGCCAGGCCCTTGGCGGGGAGAGGTGTTTTCTGCCCACTGGGCCAGGCCAGGCTGGGGGTCTGATGTCCCTGCCCCAGGCCCTGGGGATGTGCTGCGTCCTGGACAGCTCTCGCAGCCCTGGCAGACCCTTTGCTGGCTTCCACTGCTGCATGTCTGTCTCTCTGGGCTCTGTGCCCCTGTCCTGGGGAGGACAGGGCCACCTTCACCCCCTCTGCTACTGTCCATCCTCTCCCCAGCACCGGCCCTAGATGGCCGCCAGTGCTGCAGGGAGGCAGCTCTGCCAACAAACCCTCATGGCTGCCTCATCCCTAACACTGAGTGTTATGTGCAGGAGGAGCTCACCAGCACCAGCGTGGAGCACCTCATCATCAACCCCAACGCCGCGTATGAGAAGTTTCGGGACAAGCGCCTGAGCACCGAGGGAGTGGGTGAGCCGGGGGATTCAGGGAAGGGTGGGCTGTGGGGACCCTGAGCTGACCCCATGGAGGGCACAGCCACCCCAGGTGTTTTGGGGTGACACCCTGCTCCTCCTCCCTCTTCCAGATTTCTCCGATTGCATCAGCAAGCCCAGGACAACGGGCTACAAGTCTGGGGAGTATGAAATTGTGAGTCCAGAGCACAAGGGGATGTGAGCCACCTCAGTGCACGGCCTCTCATTCCCACTCACAGCCCCACAGTGATGTCCCTGCCCAGGGCCACAAATCACACAGAATCACAGAAGGGTGGTGGTGGGAAGGGACCTCTGGACCACCTGGTCCAACCCCCATGCTGCACCAGCGCTTGGTTGCCCTCACAGTAAAAAAGTGCTTCCTGATGTTCAGGGGGAACCTCTTGCGCTTCAGTTTGTGCCTGTGGCCTCTGATCCTGGCACAGGGCACCACTGAGAAGAGCTGGGCTCTGTCCTTTTGGCACCTTCCATTCAGGTATTGATAAGATCCCCTAGAGCCTTCTCTTGTCCAGGCTGAACAGTCCCAGCTCTCTCAGCCTTTCCTCGTAGGAGAGATGGTCCAGCCCTGTCAGCATCTTTGTGGCCCTTTGTTGGACTCTCTCCAGTATGTCCATCTCTCTCTCTTCTGTACTGGGGAGCCCATCACTGGACACAGCAGTCCAGGTGTGGCCTCAGCAGTGCTGAGGAGAGGGGAAGGCTCACCTCTCTCGACCACAACACTCCTAATGCTGCCCAGGACACCATTAGCTTTCCTTGCTGGATCATGTTTAACTTGGTGTCCACCAGGACCCCTGGAGCCTTTTCTAGGGAGTTGCTTTCCAGCTGAGTGGCCCCCAGCATAGACTGGTGCTGAGGGCTGTTCCTCCCGAGGAGCAGGACTTCCTCTTGTTGAGCTTCATGAGGTTACTGTTGGCCCATCTTTCCAGCCTGTCCCAGGTCCCTCTGGACAGCAGCACAACCCTCTGGTGTCTCAGCCACTCCTCCTAATGTGGCATCATCTGCAAACTTGGTGAGGGTTCACCCTGCCCCATAATCCTGATCATTAATGAAGATGTTAAAGAGGATCGGACCCACCACTGGCACACTGGTTGTTACTGGCCTCCAACTAGACTTTGGGCTGACGATCATCACCCACTGGGCTTTGCCTGGTGTGTGGGCAAGCCATGAGTCCACATCTGACCCCCCCCTTTCCTCTCTCTGCAGCTTGGCAAGGGTCTTGGTGCCAAAGAGGCACCCCAGCAGCGGTACCAGCAGCTGCAGCATGAGGTGCAGGAGCTGATTAGGGAGGCAGAGCAGATCCAGGTGAGCAACCCCCCCTCCCCTGGGGACCGGTGGGAAGGCTGTCCTAGGGGGGATGACACAGCCACCTTTCCTCCCCTCCCAACAGAGCATGGTGAAGGAGTTGGCAGAGGAGGAGCTGATGCCCATGGCCTTGGCCAGGCAGGTTGAGGGCCTGAAGCACCAGCTGGTCTCCAGCCACCTGGAGAAGCTGCTGGGACCTGCTGCAGCCATAGACTTTGCAGATCCCGACAGTGCCCTGGCCAAGTGAGTGGGGTCCCAGGACCTTGGGGCTGCAGCTTGGGGAGTAGGGGGAGGATGGCAGCATCCCTGTGGGGTGATGCTGGGGCCCCATGCCCACCTTTGCCCCCTGCCCAGGCGCCTGCTGCAGCAGCTGGAGGCGGTGAAGTGCAGCAAGCTGGCACCGGGGAAGACCCCTGCCAAAGCCCCAGTGCCCACCAGAGATGCCATCACCTTTGAGCTGTACTGGCAGCCGGAGCAGGACCACTTTGCCCAGACTGCCAAGGTGAACATGGGGACAGGGGACACTGCACCTGACCCTGAAATGGGGTGTCCTGCCATCTCACCCCCTCACGTTCCCCCAGATCACAGAGCTGGAGAAGCGGCTGGCGCAGCTGGAGGCGACAGTGCGGTGTGAGCCCAACAGCCAGGTGAGGGGCCAGGAGTGCCTGCTGTGCGCCTCTCCTGCTCCCCCACCCTGACTCACTGATGCAATTTCCTTCCCCATAGAACCCGCTGTTGGTGGGGCTGAAGGGCACCAGCCTCGTGGTGAGTCAGGCAGGGGCTGGGGGTGTGCAGAGTCCCTTTCCCCCACCCTGTACCATAGCACTTGGGGAGGGCAGCCCCAGACTGCTGCAATGTCCCCCCTCACCCTGTTCTCACCCCCAGGAGACTGTGCAGGTCCTGCAGGCCAAGGTGAACATCCTGGACGTGGCTGTGCTGGACCAAGTGGAGGCCCAGCTGCAGGTGAGGCAGGGACAGAAGGAGGGGACTGCACAGTGGGTGTCAGGGGGCCATGGGAGAGCCACAGCATGGCAGTGGCCAAGGTCCTGAAATTGGAGGTGGGCAGTGCTGGATTTGGGATCTTGCATCTGCTTCCCCTTTCCAGGGTGTCCTGGGGAAGGTGAATGAAATTGCCAAGCACAAAGCAGCCGTGCAAGATGCCAACACCCAGAGCAAGGTAGGAGCTGCAGGGGAGGGCCCTCCAAAGGCAAGCCCAGCACAGCAGGGCCTATACGGAGTCCCCCCTCCAGACTCTGCTTACTGCCAACTTCTTGACCTGGCCCATCCCCCAGATCCACCAGATCTATGAGATGATGCAGCTCTGGGACCCGGTGGCCAGCACCTTGCCTGATGTTGTGCAGAGGCTGGTGACCCTCAGGGACTTGCACGAGCAAGGTGAGGGGATGTTGGGGACAGTGGCATGGTGATAGTGGCATGGCTGGGAGCATCTTGGGGAGAGGTGGTGGCTCTGCTCCCCGCCTACCGCACTGAGCTTTCTTCTCCCACCCAGCCACACAGTTTGGGCAGGTCCTCATGCACTTGGACACCACACAGCAGGAGATAACCAGTGCTCTCAGGGACAACACCATGCTGCTGACGGAGGTGGGTCCCACCAACACCCACTGGGTTGGAATGGGATCCCCTTCCTGCCTCTGCTGCTCACTGCCTTCCCCACTCACCCCCCCAGGTCCAGAAGACAATGAAGGAAAACCTGGCCATCGTAGAGGACAACTTTGCAGATATAGACGCCCGCATCAAGCGGCTGCAGAAGTGACAGCACCCTGGAGACACCCCTACACTGGGCATCCCTTCCCCCACCAGGGCCCTGCAACCGTCTGGGAATCTCTTCCTCCCCCCACAGGTACCAGCCCCTGCTTGATATACCCTGGCTCTGCCCCCCGCCCAGCATCCCTCCATTCCTACCTCAGGGCAGGGGGTGGTGGTGTTTCTGTACCCCCACAATTTACCCCAATAAACAGCTCAGCTCAAAATGTATCCGTGTCGGCATCTCCTCCAGGCTGTGGGGCATGAGCAGGGCCCAGCTGCTGGGTTTTAAATGTGTCTTTTCATGGTGCATAACCCCCCCAAACCCCCTGCAGCCTCCTCAGTGCACTAAATCCAATTGCTCTGTCGGAAAGCTGTGACCCAGGGGGAGAATGGCTCCTCGTTGCCAGCCATGGGGCACGGGGTAGTGTATGTGTGTGTGGTTGGGGATAACCCTGAGTGGGTGGGGGTGGCCTGGGGCCGGGGCGCATGCCCCCCCCCATAGTCTGGGGGAGATGGTTATTGCTGGGACTGGGGGATGGAAGGGGGGAACCTTGTTTTTTGGTGAAGGAGAACCTGGTGCAAAAGTAACCCTGAGTGGATCCAGGCATGGGGCTGCAAACCCCTCAAACCTGAGGTGATGGGGGGGCAGCAGGACCCCCCAGCATGGAGAGTCGGCACTGGGGACGGAGCCCTGGCTGCATCCCCTCACACCAATCCTGTTCCCCCAGCACGGGGGCTTCCCTGGGTTGGGGGCCACCTCTGGCCCTGGTGGGTTTGAGCCCTGTGGGCTGTTGCCAGGCCATGATCTTGTGGGGATGATGGAGATGTGGTGGGATGGCCGCCAGGACTGGGGCGAGCACTGGAGGGACACAGGCTCTTCTGGAGGGACAGGCCAGCACAAGGATGATAGGAGTTGCCCTTTATGTGAGGGAGCAGCTGGAGAGCGTGGAGCTCTGCCTGGGGATGGATGAAGAGCTGACTGAGGGCTCCTGGGTAAGGATTAAAGAGCAGACAGGGAAGGGTGATGTTGGAGTGGGTGTCTGCTACAGGCTGCCTGACCAGGGAGAACAAGCAGGTGAGGCCCTTTAACAGACAGGTAGGAGCATCCTCATGTTCGTGGGCCCTGGTCCTCATGGGGGATTTCAGAGACCTGCTGGAGGGACGACACGACAGGACATAAGCAGACCAGGAGGCTCCTAAGGGCACCAACGACAATGGCCTCTTCTTCTAACAGCAAACCCTCTTGTACAGGCAAGGCCGTTGTCAGTCAAGGTCCCTTGTGCCCCCACCATCTTTACATGGTGGCTTTTCTTACATAACATTGACAAGGTGACGCGCTTGTCCTACAATCACAGATTTCTTTATTCTCTTTCTAGTTTTATTTCAAGAGAACTTGGATCTTGCTGCACAGCTCCGAAAGGCATCTGTCAGCTTCAGTGGCAGGACTCCTTTGAGGATGTCCCTCAGGAGGATCAAGATGAGGATGGTGATCTGCAGGAAGGCGAGGAACAGAAGAAATCTCCTGGGGGACAGGAGAGCGGTTAGGCAGAGCAGGGCGTAAATTCATCTCAGCTCTTGCCAGCTACCCTCTTTGAATGCCACTGAGGGACCTTGCACCATGCCGGGCACAACACACCCTTCTCGGGACTGGGGTGAGGGGCCCAGGCATCTCTCTTGGCTCTACTCTCTTGGCCAGTGGGCCCCCAAAATCCCCCGCTACACACCACCCGAGCAAGGAAGATAAATACTGAAACATGTCATCCCTGACAAGTCCAAAGCTGCCCAATGCCCTTGGACCACTAGCACGGGCATCCCACTGCCTAGGGAAGAGACCTGGCACCCCAAGCCCCCAGGGCAACTCACCGCAGCCAAGAGGTGATCTTACACCTCCTTGATGCCAGCTGCTCCTCCTACAAACCAAGGCGCACAGGGACATGTATCGGGATGTGTGAGGCAGCTGAGGTTTGGGGACTCTGACCTCCTCCCTCATCCCTGCTGAGATCAGTGAGTGCCCCCATGTCCCCTGGGCACAGTGCAGACCCTTCCCTCCCCAAGGCCCACAGTGGGGTTGTCTGTCCTACCAGCCGCACAGCCACCAATTCCTGCAGGAGGCTTTCACCTGCCATGTCTGCCTGTGCCGTCTTCCCCCTGCTACAGACACCATGGGGTTTCGGCTGTGAGAAGAGACCTTGGCCAGCATGATGAACCCCTGGGTGGCCAACAGGGAGCTAGGGTGCTGCCCAGCCTCTGCTGGGGCTGGCATCAGGCACCCCCGGCATCCCAGTACCTCACAGACCCACCCCCCACCCCAGGCCTGGAGGGCATGGAGGAGAGCCTGGGAGCTGCTCAGAGTTGTGCAGAGCTGCTTCCAGGAGTCCCGAGTTGCTCATGTTGTTTTGAGCCACTTAGTCGAAGACAAAGGGCTCTCCAGAGCAGGCTGGAGGAGTCAGAAAGATGTCTGTGAGCAGCAGAGGCCTGCCCAGTGCTGCTCTGCACCTGCCCAACCCCGTCCCAGATTTCAGTCCGGGCCCCGTTGCCACTCACAAAGCTGTTGGCTTTTGGAGGCCTTCCCATCTTTCCAGGAGGTGCTGGTGCTTGTTCCTGAACAGCTGGAGAAGCAAAGAGCCTGGTTAAGAATCCATGCCATGCCTCCTCTGAGGGGGGTTCCCCCACAAACATGTTGAGCTCCCATCCCCCCTGGTCCCCAGTACCTTATTGATCTCAACCAGCTCCTGAATATTTTCTGCCAGCTCTGACCACTGCTCTCTCTGCAGAGCCAGCAGGGGACGTCGCAGGGAGCCATGCACAGGAAAGGGTAACTTCTGTGGCTCTTCCAGGCTTGTGGCTGCCTCCGTCTTTGGCATTTGAAAGTGCTCCTGGGGGGGGTGGGGAAGAAGAGAAGCCATCTGGGCACCAGACACTCCAACAAGTGCACTCCCCTCTGCATTATCCCTTCCCAGCTCCCCTTGGGCACTGCTTTTGCCCTCGCGTGCCCTCTCCTTCCCAGCCCTGCAGGCAGGCAGAGGAACCCCCAGGCCCAACTCTGGACAGGGTCCACATCTAGACATGGTCCTGTGCAAGTGGCTTTACATGACCCCACCTGAGCAGGGGCATTGGACAAGACCAGATCATCTCCAGATGTCCCTTCCAACCTCAACCAGACTATGATTCTGTGAACTTGCCTTCATCTGGGCCACCTGCCTCTCCAGCTGCTGTGGAGCTTCTGGCCGTTCTCTGAACAGCGTGCCACGACACAGTACTGGGAAGATAAGCCACACACAGGCACCATCTTCCTGCTGCTATGGACACCATAGCAGGACGTTGTTGGGTGGCACCAGGGACAGATGGGGAGAGAAGGAGCTCTCCCATCCCTGCTGTGCCAGCACCCGCACAGGGTCCGTGAAGATACTCTACCCTCACTCTCCCCCGTCAGGGGCCTTCCGCTGCACAGCGGACACAGGGCAGGTTGTCAGCGAGTTGTCTCCAAGCTCCTGCCTAGCAGCACTGAGGTTCTTCCCAGATGCTCCCCCACCTCTGGGAGCAGCCCCCTTTATACCTGCCTGGGCACCAATGTTACAGGCCCAAGGTGACATCACAAACAGCCATCGTTGCCCACCGTGACACGGCCATCAACTCCCTGGCCTGGTGCCAAGAGCTGACCTGGGGCCCAGCCACTTCCACTGGGGAAATGGCATTGCTCTTTTAGCACAGCTCTTAGCCTACCAGTGGGAGCAACTGCAGGTGCCACCTTTTGATGTCTCCTGGGGGGGGGATGGTTACTGGTTCCTTCACCACCTGGCTGTCACAGCTCCGCACCCCAGGACCAAGCAGGAGCCAGGCTGCACACGTGGTCCCAGCCGACGCTCACACAGACACGTGTGCACAGACAGTCACACCACATGGGCTCCAGCATCCAGCCCCAGGCAGGGGACAACAGCCTGGGAAGAGGAAAGAGGAAAAAGACTAGCCCTCTGCTCTAGCTCAGGCAGACACCATGCTTGCAGGCTCCCAAGAGGAATGGGGTCTCTCACTTGCTCAGAGAGCAGCAGCTGCTGTTACACGAGTGGACACCAGGAGGAAGGGGTTGGGGCATGCGGCAGGCAGGCAGTGACCCACATGCTTCAGCTCTGGTCCCTCAAGCAGCTGTGTGCAGCAGCATTGCCTTCAGGAGTTGGCAGCTTGGGTCGCTCCAGCCACCATCCGACAGGGCCTTTCCCCCGAGCGGCTGGAGAAGCTGGCAGGGAGCAGCCAGGGCTGTGCTGGCCAGTGGCTGTGGGTTAGCACGGACAGGGCCACCAGCTCTGAGTTTGCTCAAATGCATCCCATGGGATGGCGTGGAATCGGCCACAGGGCCAGCTCCGCTGGGGATGAGGACAGGTGGCCACGGTGCTGTGCGGCCACAAAGGATGGTGGCCTGGGATGGGGGGGAGACCAGGGCCCTGGGAGGAAAGGAGGGAGGCTTGGGGGGTCTAGGGGGCTGTGGGTGATAACATTTGCCACCTTCCATGTAAACGTCTCCCTGGCTGCTGGAGCCTGCGTAGTCCCAGACACAGTTACAGGGATTGGCTTGCACGGTGCTAAACCGTTGCCAAAAAGGCAGAGTAAAAAAATCCGTGGGGACACATCCAGGCCCTCCATGGGAGCCCGGCCCATTCAGGGCACCCCGCCATCTCCCCACACAGAGAGGCAGGGAGCCCTGGGGGGGATCAGCACAGCTCAGGGGTGGGAGCACCCAAGGCAGCTGGGGGGGGCCACGGCTCCAGCTCCCCCCCGCCTCACACCAGGGGCACACAGAGCCCCACGTCCCCCCTGCCTCAGGGTCTGCCTGGAGGTGGGCACGTCCTTGGCTGCCCCAGCCCCCACGGGGTGTCCTGGACACGCAAGGAGCCTTCACCTGCTGGACTGCCGCCCCACCTGCTGCTCCGGGGGGGTCCCACAGTCATATTCCATCACCCACACATAGGCTGTGTATTCATTATAGGAATCACAGCTCTTGCTGTAAAAATGTAAAATATCCTAACTGTTTGAAAGGACAATCACAGAGTTGAATGATTTAATCAGGTCTTAAATTTGCAGTGAGCTGATGGAAAAGCCCCCAGGCTTTCTAGCTATTTAGGCAAAACCCTGCGGTATTTCAGCTTTCAAGACTTCCATTGCCTGAATTTGCTTTTGGAAATTCTGAGTAAGTACAGATGGTGTCATTCTTGATTCCATGGTAGAGGGAGCTGAGGGTCCATTACAAAGGCTGTGATAAACTTTTCAAGGTCAGAGTGAGAGTTCTTTCCTCTGTAGTTTTCTAGGAGACATCATATACTGACTTTGCACTCAAAACCTTTAAATGTCTGAAGACAAGACAAAGTAGGGTTAGGTGATGCGTGTGAATAGGAACACTTTTCCTTTTAATTAAAACAATTCCCTGATGCATTGCCAGTGATTTGGAAGTTGAACATAGTATTCCTGCAGTACGCGATGGCAAGAGTGCTGAACCACCTCAGTTGCAACATGGGTTGCCTATAGCATATGCGCTCGCTGGCCTGGTGCGCTGCATGTGCCATAGCTCTCCTGTCTATTGGTTCATGGGCTTTGTCCATGCAGCATATTACCATAATCCGTAAGTCAGATCCAGCAGGATTTTTACAAGGTAAACAAAATTGTATGCTGTGCCTAGTAGCCTTGAATTCCTCCAGTGCTGCACATCCTCCCCTAGCATTGCTCAACTTTCTTACTCCCGTGGTCAGCGTTTCAAACAATAGGCAATAAACCATCTGTTTCTTGCGATGACTACATTTTTCAGTTATCCACATTCTTACCTAGTGTTTCATCCATGGACCAAAATTCCTTCTTTTAGCCCTTCCATACACATGCCACCATGTGGTCCACGATTGGAACATGGTGATATTCTACCATTTGTACAACACGTTGTTACAGCAAAGTATTAAGCATTTGTCATATTAATTGAGTAATACAGGGGGTAAAACACATGCATAAAACTACAAGACATACAAAAGTCAAACCTAAAATCAGTTGTCATAGCCGTGGCCACCCCCCATGTCCACCCCTGTCCTAGTTTCAGCTGGGATAGAGTTTTAAGTGTCTTCCTAGTCGCTGGTACAGTGCTGTGTTTTGAGTTCAGTATGAGAAGAATGTTGATAACACTCTGATG
>JANZLQ010000017.1:2614657-2633383 GCA_026212715.1 Elanus axillaris | reverse complement strand
GGATTCCTGGGATAGCTCTGCCCCTTGGAGGGTGCCCTGCATTGACCGTCCCCCAAAGGACTGTGCCGTGGCCCGTAGGGACGGACAGACGGATGGATGGATGGATGGATGGACAGATGGATGGGTGGATGGACAGATGGATGGACGGATGGACGGATGGACAGATGGATGGATGGGTGGATGGGTGGACGGGTGGACAGATGGACGGATGGATGGATGGATGGACAGACGGATGGATGGATGGATGGACAGACGGATGGACGGACGGATGGATGGACGGACGGATGGAGGGGGTGATGCTGCAGCAGAGCTGCTTTGGCTCTGCACCAGGAAGCCGTTGGGTCCAAAATCCCCCCCCCCCCGATTTCTTTAATCCCACTGGGCTGGCAGCGGCTCCCAAATCCATGCTCAATCCTCTGCCGAGCCTGGGCTCTAATTTTGCTGAGGGGAGAGATGCTCTCCCATCCGTTTTGCTGCTTTTCTTCCCCAAAACGCTCCTTTCCTGACCGGTTCATGTAAAAGGCGGAGAGTTGAACAGCTTCACCCCCCCGCCCCACTTGTGAGACATGAGGGGACCTTTGCATGGGGGAAAATCCTCTCCATCCTCCTGCCAAATCCACAGGCCTCTGGAGAAACTTTTTCCACGAGGCGAGGAAACGGGCCGGGGCAGCAAATGCTCCTCAGCCGCCTGAAGCTGCTGAACGGTGCGATTCCGCACCCTCGGCCCCACGGCAGGAATATTTTCAGCACAACCCTTTTCCCTCTGAATTCACCCCATTTCGGGGCCCCTTGTCGCCCTCAGGGCGGGTAAAGGACGCTCGGTGCTGAGCTTCCTCCCACATAGGAAAAACCAGGGTGGGACGAGGTGTCCAGCAGGTCGTCATTCCCATGGGATGGGGGTGTACGGCTCTGCCCAGCCCCTGCTTGGGGTAAATCCCTAAGGTTCATTCCGTGGGAGACCTGGCTCTGGTTTTCCCACCGCCGAGCCTGGGAGGCAGGGCCGGGACCAGCTTTCCCGGATCGACGTCCCGGACGGCAAAGGGGGGGGGAGAGCAGGAGAGGTGACACCCAGCAGCGGGTGCAGCGCTTGACGGCATGGCCGTAATCTTTGGAATTATTGCTGTTCTTCATCCCACTGGCGGAGGGCTGCGCGTTCCCGGGGAAGGGGCTGCCTACGTGTGAGCGGCATCGCTCCCTACGAGGAGGCTCCGGAGCGAGCGCCCGGGGCTCTTGGCTCTCCGCAGCTGGAGCGAGGGTGCCGCCCGTCTTCTGCAACACCCCACTTTGATCCCTCCGGGGACCCACCTCGTTATTTCTGCTGTCATGATTCCCAGCTCCCGTCCCAGCCCTGCAATTTCCCTGGTTGGTAATTGCCAGCCGAGTGGCCGGGAGTCTCCCGCTCCGTCGCTCTTGGACCAAGTGGGGTTTTTCTCGGTCGAACGTGGTCCCAGGGCAGCTTTGGGCTGAAACCGGGCACATTTGGGGTCTCCGCTTGTGCTCTGCTTTCCCCTGGTTGGGGTCACGGGTGATGCTGCCCGTCCCAGCGGTCCCCTCCCCCTGTGGGCACGGATACTCTGGATTTCTGGCTCTGGGCTCGAGGCACAGGGCTGTCCCGAGCCTTTTTGGCCCCCCGAGGAGGACGCGTCTCCTCTCCCTACCCTCTTCCCGCCGCGCTTCGCTGGGAGAGGAGCCGGCCCGGGGCCGCAGCCCCGAGGAGCTCCGCGGGACTCGCCCGCCTCTCCGGCTTTGATTTCTCTCCCCTGCTTCCCATGGGAGAGCTGCTCCCTGGGGAGAACCAGCACCTGGATCCCGGGGATCCCGGCGTCAGCCCTTGGTGAGGGGCTTCGACGCCCACCGCCGGCTTTGGGAAGCTTCCCCGGCTCTGAAATCCACCCGCCCGGATAAGCCGGTGTTGCGGCTGAGCGTGCCGCTTCCAGCACGGCGATCCCTATGATCCTAATGAGAGATGCCCAGCACCGTCAGCGGGACGGATCCCAGTTTCCGTCCAGGTGCGGTGTCCGGGGAAAGGGTTGCGTCCCGCCGTCCGGCTAAGCGTCACGGAGCGTGCCTGCTGCTCCCTGTCGACCCCGGAGGCCCTGGAGCGCCTGGCAGGCATCCGAAGGCCGATGAGGGATGGGCGGCCCACGGGCCAGTCGCCCCAGTGCCGGCGGGGGCTGAGCCCCCGGGTCCCTGCCCCACGGCTGCCACCCCCCTGCCATCCCGCCCCGTGCCGAGGACCAGCCACGGATGCTCCGGCGGCACCTCCGCGGATCTGCCTGCGCCCAGCCCCGAGGAAACCTCGGAAGCTCGTTAAGGAAGCGGGGCTGCGTGCGCTAGTGGAGCTGCAAAACCTCTTGGGATGGGGTTTCCCCCCTGGGGTAGGGTTAGGACGCAAAGGAGTTGGTTATTTATGGCTTTCCATGGGAAGAGCCTGTTTTCTCGCTCCAGCATCCCATTCCAGCCTGGCCCTAGCGAAGCTCTCGGGTGTGCGTGGAAGTCTGGGGGTTTGCCCGCTGTGCTCCGGGAGAGGAGAAACCCCTCGGAAGGTGGACGGGGCTGTGGGCATCGCTGCGGCGCGGCGGGATCAACGGCTGCTGGACTCTTGGACCCGTCCGGCGCGGCGTCTAGGTCCTTCGTGCCGGAGCCTTGAAGCCGGCAGCAAACCCGAGGCCGAGATTTTATCTGGGTCTCTGAGCTACGAGCTGGTCTGCAAGAGGAGGGCCCGCGTCTCCCGCCTTTGGGCACGTCTGATGGCTGCCGCGCGCTACGTCAGCCTTGCCGCCGTCCCGGCTCCCGCCAGGAGAGAGGAGCTGCTGGATTTGGCCTCTCCTCCCAGCCCGCGGCGGGGGAGGCGGTTAAAGCCGGGCTGGGCCGTCCCAGGGGCTCTGTCTCCGCTCCCACTGGAGGATGCCCATCCCAAGACTTTGCCGTTGCTGCCGGTGGCCAACCTCGGGCCCCCCCGGGATATCGCTCTGGCCGGTGCTTGTGCTCCTGGCGCGCTAAACCCGGCCCGGCGAGCGCCGGAGCATCCGCGATGCTCAGCCTTGGGATGCAGGGCCGATTCCGGAGGGAGTCCCAGTATCCCAGGGAGGTTTTCCTACCCCTCCGTGACGGGGCAGGACTTCGCGGGTGTAGCAGGGAGTTTGCTGGCCCAACGGCCGGCTCCTTGGGCAAGCGCCTGGGCCGGCGGCGAGCCGGGAGCTGCGCCAGGAGCCGGTGGCGGAGCCACCCTGGGAACTCCCGGCAGCTACGCTCTCCACCCGGGCTCGAACGGGTTCAATCGGATTCTCGGCAGGTTTGCCGGTTGCGTAAGGTCGGGGAGATGTGGCCGCCTCCTCCCTTTCTCTGGCCAGGGCTGGGTTCCAGCCGCTTCCCTTCTCACCCGGACCACGAGCTGGAAATCCGGGGTTCCCCGAGCCCCAGAGTGGGAGAGGGTTTCCAGGTGGGACTGGGGCGTGCAGGAGGCCTGTTGCCGTAGGGGAGTGTGGGTTTCCCAGTTTCCTGCAACACCAGTCCCCTTGGGCTGAAACGACTGCCCGGTGAGGTTCAGGAGGAGAAGAAATCCTCCCCTCCTGCAGGGACGCACCCGGGCCCAGATTTGCATGTTTGCAGGAAAAAAAAAAATACCAGAAGAAAAGCTGGGGGTGAAGAGGCTCCCAGCTGAAACCGGTTCCCCAGACCTCTCCCACGAGCGTCTCCAATAAAAGGGATAATTGCAGAGTTGGCTTTTATTGTCACGGCTTCAGCTGCAGCCTGTGGTTTGGGGGGAAGTCTTATGGCCTTTGTTTTTTTTTTTTTAACACAGGGATAAACGGGGATCCTTGGTCGGCGGGCCTCTTCAGACACCTCTGCTCATTAAAATATAAATTAAAAGCGGTTAAGCAATTAAGCCGTATCACTTTTTAAACAACGCGAGGTTGCTAAGGGGTTAGCGTGGAAGCGGCTTTGCCCAGCGCCGTGTGCTGCGGAGGGGGCTTCTGGCTGGAGACCCTGCGAGGGCGATCGGGAAATATCCCGGCAGTGCTGGGAAGGCTTCCCGCCTGGGAGCGATGTGGATCTGCTGTCAGGGAGGCAGGGCAGAGCTCCTCAGGCGAAGGGTGGGCAACGCAGAAATATCGAGATATTTTGACCTCTGCAAAGCCTTCTGTGCCCCTCGGGGCTCGATACGCCAGTCAGAGTGCTCTGAAATGACTTTAAAACCTTCTTCAAAGGGTTCCTAAGTCGCCTTTATTGACATAAAACTGATTTTCCAGCCCTGCCAAGGACTAATGCTTTCTGGTTGTGAAACAGTTTTGGGCAACCCAAGTCAAATCTCCGCTGAGCAGAAGGTTGAAGCAGAGGGCATCGAAGGGTGTGATTGGGAAACCACATTTTTGTTTGAATTCAGTGAACCAAACGCCTGCCATCGGGCTCAAAGGGAGCGATTTCGCTAAAAGAAGGGTCTCCCTCGAGGGCGTGATATGTCAAGGAATCTGTAGCGCTCTGTCATCGCCACCGTAAGAGGCTCAGAAAGGCCCGTGACGAGTCTACGGTTGCAGCGGAGGGAATTTGATTTGGAGTTGTGCTTCCAACACCAACAATACCTTTGTTTTTCTTCGCTCTCGAGGGAGTGTTTCCAGGCAGGTCATGGTGGTGGCAAAGAGAGGAGGGCGTCCCTCCAAGCCCTAAAACAATGAATAGAATGGAAAAAAAAAAAGAAAGACGTCTCCACTCCCCTGCCACCCAACCAACTCCCTGAGCAGATAAAAAGGGGCACTTGGCCGCGGCACTGGCAGAACTCACCTCCTCCTGCCTCCCTCCTCCTCCTCTCCTCTCCTCCTCTCCTCTCCTCCTGTCCTCTCCTCTCCCGCTCGTTGGGTGCCGAGGACCCGCCACCATGTCTCGCCAGTCCTGTGCCCTTGGCAAGGGGTTCAGCTCCAGCTCCGCCTGCTTCGGAGGGAGGAACAAGGTCGCGTTCAGCTCGGTGTCCCGTGGGGGATGCAGGGGACCCGGCGGCGCTGGCGGCTTCTCCAGCAGGAGCCTCTATTGCCTGGGGGGGAGCAGAGCTGCCTCCCTGGGAGGTTTTGGCTACGGCTGCGGTGCTGGGGCAGGATTTGGGGGCGGCTACGGCGGTGGGGCTGGAGGCGCCTTCGGTGGAGGCTTCGGCGGTGCTTTTGGTGGCTTCGGTGGAGGATTTGACGGCGGGATGGGAGGCCAAGGCTTTTTCCCTTGCCCGCCGGGCGGCATCAGGGAGGTGACCGTCAACCAGAGCCTGCTGGCCCCGCTCAACCTAGAAATCGACCCTGAGATCCAGAAGGTGCGAACACAGGAGCGGGAGGAGATGAAGAAGCTCAACGACAAATTCGCTTCCTTCATTGACAAGGTGAGAGCGGCTTCAGGCCGGGGCTGGGAGGTGGACGCCTGCGCCCACCACAGCCTACGCTGGTTGCAATTGCGGTGAGGTACCGTTCCAGTAGTAGCCGGGGAGCCAGGCCTTGCCCGGGCCACCCCAAAGAACCCCTGCAGGCAGAGAGATGGTGGCCGGGGACCTTCCCAAGGCCATGGAGAAGCCCAGGAGTAGGGTCCTTGGTTCTCAAGAGCGCAGTCCTGGTGCGAAGCCCTGGGACCAGGTGCCTCCATGCAGAGCATCGTCCTCAGAGGAGTCTCTGCTGATGGACCCTGTCCATCCGCGGCCTGAAGGACTTTGCATGCTTTGGCCAGTTTTTAAGGAGAAGATGCCGAAGCTGTGAAGCTCACCGTGTTTCTCCTGCCTAAGGACGGTAAGACTGGAGAGGGAAGGTGACCCGCCTTCGCCCACTCATCCTAGAGCTGTGGTCCCACCTCTCCAGTGGGACCCTGGAGCTACTGCTCACTGGAGAGGAGAACAGGCAGGAAGGCCAAACTCATTGAATGGCAAAAAGTTAAGGAAACGTGTGTGTGTGTGTGGAAATAAAATCCATAAGAAGATGCTTGTGGGAATAGTCTGACTCTTCTTCTACCCACCCCTGCACTCATTTATCTAGGTGCGGTTCCTCGAGCAGCAGAACCGAGTCCTGGAGACCAAGTGGAAACTCCTGCAGGAGCAGGGCGGCAAGGGGACGGGTGGCAGGAACCTCGAGCCCCTCTTTGAAACCTACATCAGCGGGCTGAGGAAGCGGCTGGACGGCCTCTCGAGTGAGAAGCATCAGCTGGAGTCGGAGCTGAAGAGCTTCCAGGACATGGTGGAAGACTTCAAGACCAAGTGCGTTGTTCTCGGTGTGGTCGCGGTTGGGCTGTCGGGCGGTGAAAAAGCAGAGCTCAAAACTTGCTTTGAGCAGTCAGAAAGCGGAAAGAATCTCAGGAATTGGCAAAATGTCACTTGTTTCAACAATTAGAAAATGGGAAAGGTTTTTTAGATTTTAGATAGATTAGAAAATGTGAAACATCAACTGGGTTCTTACAAGAGGCGGTGATTTTTCAGGGTATTTCTCAATATGTATTGTTGCCTGAGTTACGCTTCTCACTAAAGCAGGATCCTCCACTGTTTGCCTTCCTCGCTTAAGAATCCCTGACATTATGATTTAATGAACCAATTAGGTCAGTTGCTAAATCCTACCATAATGGATTTCCTCATGGATTCCATCCCTTAACATCCTTCATGATTTGAAGCTTAGAGCTTTCTTTGGAAGGATGACGTGGGGTAAAAAAAAAAAAAAAAAGATTCTTTTCCTGCTATTATTTATCAGATTACTTTGCTCAGTCGGAAAAGCAGGAACAAAGCCTGGAGAAACGCTTGCGCTGAAGGAGTTATGAACAATGGTGGGAAAGCAAGTCTGGGACTCATCAGGATCAACCAGACCCTTGCGCTACTGAGGATGCAGGTTGAAAAAATGGACTTTGTTTTGGAGATCATCTCCACCACTCAACCCCCTGCAGTGACTCCCTGCCCCCGTGGGCAGTTGGAAAGGGCCCACGCTGAGGACCTGAAGGTCCACCAGGACTCAGCTGGGCAGGGACAGGATCCCTCGTTGCAGGCTTTCTTCAGCAAGAGGTTGGAGGTTGGCAGGGGCCAGGGCTCCTCTAGAACGGCAAAGAGCTGTTGCTCGTCCATAAATCTTGCTCGTGGCAGCTCTTTTTTTGCTGCGTTCATTAGTCTGAGGCCAACAATGTCTAGTTGCCAGCAGCAGCCAGAGCCAAAATAAGCAGCCAGATTCAATCTCCCTCGTTATAATCAACAGGTACGAAGAGGAAATAAACAAAAGGACAGCTGCCGAGAACAATTTTGTGCTCCTAAAAAAGGTAAAGTCCTTTTTTTTTTTTTTTTTTTAAAGTCCCCCCCCCTTTTTTGTGTTTTAACACAAAGACACGACTTGGTTGAGAGGATGTCTTCTTGCTTCCATCAGCACTGGTTCGTTAGCATCAGACCTAAACCAGGATCCCTAAATGCACGTGCCATAGGGAAAAGGAGCACCGGAGGGCTCACCGTTGCGTGTTAGGTAAAATGGTGTGTGCCAGGCAGAAGGTTTTCACCTCCCGTTTCTGCCGCAGGATGTGGACACAGTCTATACGACCAAGGTGGAACTTCAGGCAAAATTAGATTCTCTGGCAGATGAGATTAACTTCCTGAAGTATCTTTACGAAGTGGTAAGCGGTCCAGCTGCTCTCTGGTGGGGGATGCCGGGATGGAGAAGGGTTGTGACGCTCCAAGGAAATCATGGCGGGGCTAAAGCCAGACCTGGTGTGAATTACAGGAGCTGTCTGAGATGCAGAAGACCGTCTCCGACACCTCTGTGGTTCTCTCCATGGACAACAACCGCAGCCTGGACCTGGACAGCATCATTGCAGAGGTCAAAGCCCAATACGAGGAGATCGCCAACCGGAGCCGGGTGGAGGCCGAGGCTTGGTACCGATGCAAGGTGAGTGTGCCACAGGTTGCTCGTGACCACCGGTGTCTGGGGGGGGGCAGAAGAGTTACTGGTGGTAGCTCTGACCACGCTGAGACCTGGGATATTGCCGGTACCGACCTGGCCGGACCGGAGTTGCCGTGGAGGTGGTCGGTCACCTTGGCTTGGACGGGGTGGGAGCCGTTGCGAGGAGTCACTCGTGGTGGACCCAACGTGCTCCTCTCGCTTCTGCCTACCAGTACGAAGAGCTGCAGGTTACCGCAGGCAAACACGGAGACAGCCTTAAGGACACAAAGATGGAGATCTCTGAGCTCAACCGCACGATCCAGAGGATACGGGCTGAGATCGAGAGCGTGAAGAAACAGGTAGGGGTTGGTTTTTTTGAGAGACGGGGGTGAGCTCTTGGCGATGCCCTTCAGAGCTTCCCTAAAAGCAAAGAGTCTGGTAGCAGTCGTGGTAAGTGGGAGGGAACCTGCTGTATTTGTGAACAGCTGAGCCCAAGCGTCCTGGGGCCACGGCTTCGTCTCCGACCGGCTGCCCCTGCCCCGCTCGTGACATCCGTGTCTTGCCCACTAGTGTGAAACGCTGCAGAGCTCCATTGCGGATGCCGAGCAGCGCGGGGAGATGGCCCTCAAGGATGCCGGAGCCAAGCTGGCGGAGCTGGAAGCGGCTCTGCAGAAGGCGAAGCAGGACCTGGCCCGGCAGCTCCGGGAGTACCAGGAGCTCATGAACGTCAAGCTGGCCCTGGACATCGAGATCGCGACCTACAGGAAGCTGCTGGAGGGCGAGGAGTGCAGGTGGGTGGGATACAGCAGGAGTTTGATCGCATCCTGCTAAATCAATGGGAAGAAGGCGGCACATGGCATCTTCTCCATTAAAATATTAATGGTGCTGCCATTAGCCGTGGACTACGGTCTTGCAGCTGCCGTTATTTATGCCCATGGGCTGAGGGACCGAGCCTGGCTTCATGGGGCTGGACCAGTCCAGACACTCCAGCTGGAGCTGGTGCTCCGTCTCCTTTCCTTGCAGGATGTCCGGAGAGTGTCAGAGCACTGTGAGCATCTGTAAGTAGCATTCCCACGGGAGCGCAGCGGGCTGGGACTGACGCTCCGAAACTTCATGGTGGCATCAGAGGTAACCTCGTGCCTTCTGTTCCTCTCCGCAGCGGTGGTGGGCAGCAGCATGAGCTCTGTGGTAGGTGGATACGGCGGCGGCCTGTGCCTTGGAGGAGGAGGAGGAGGAATCGGATTCGGTGCTGGAAGTGGGAGAGGCAGCTGTAGCACAGGTGGTCCTGGCTTCTGCTACAGCCTAGGAGGGGGTGGGTTTGGCTCTGGGGCAGGATTTGGTGCAGGGGGGGGATTCGTCTCTGGAGGGGCAGGATTCCTCCCTGCGGGTGGAGGGTCGAACTCGGTGGCGGCGGGGTCCGGCCCCATCCGGAAGAAGAACCCCGTCCCTGGGGCGGTCAGCCAGAGGGTCTAGGAAAGCGAGCTACCATCTCCCCATCCCCGGCACCCAAAGGAGAAAGGAAGAAAACCTCATGGCGGCCACCCCCACCCCCCCTTCGTTGCCGAGGCGATGGCCATCTATTTCATTTGAAACCACCGCCATCCTTCGGAAACTGCACGGAAAAGCAAAACCACGGTTAGATCCACCAGCTAATGACTGAGATTCTCAGCAGCCATTGAGAAGAGCTCGCTTCCCCAGCGCTCCCCTCCAGACACGGCAAAGCTGCTCGTTACTGGGGTGCCGAGGACTCGTTTGGAAGCGGGACCTGCCCGTTGGCTGGAAAACCCCGAGCGGGGCTGGGATAACGCCACAAAGCAGTGTGGTCCAAGTCAGAGGCTTCCCACCAGCCGTGGGTGGAGGGGACCGGGCCCTGTGCTGCTCGGAGAGCTGGTGTCCCTCCGAGCCTGCGGACTTCTTTCAAGAGCCCGTGCTGGATCCAGATGTGGTGCAACTTTAATCGGTGCTACTCATCAGCCAGGGCTCGAACTCCAAAACAAGAATTTCCTAATGGTGACTCGTCCTAGCTGAAGACGTTTCTTACCCCGCTCTAATTTGGTTTCTTTTTTTTTTTTTCCCCCTAAGCAAGATACCCGCAGTTTCACTGTCTTCTTTAGAAGCTGTTGTAAAATGTTTAGTTTTGCTCAGGGTTTACCTTGAGAAAAACTGCGCTTGTTTGCTTAAGCCTTTCTCCTTTGGCATGTGCCATACCCTAATAAACACTAGAGGCAGTAAGCTTGTGTGGTTTTCCCTCTGACCAAACAGTTTCGTGTTGCGACAAGACTCCTCTTTTGCTGAGACCTGAAAGTGTTACCTGACTTTCTCCTGCCCTTTGAAGTTTGCATTTAAAGAAACGAAAGCGAACGTGCAGCCCAGTCTCCCATCCTTCTAAACTCCACCCCCCCCCCAAATTCGGCTGTTTTATGAGTTGGGCAGGAGGGCGAAGGAGGTCTCACAGGGGTGAGGTGGTTGGGGTGACGGAACCGCTGGGTCAGGCTCAGCGCCGTGGTCTGGTCGGGCCAAGCCTGCCAAGCACTTGGGGTTTTCTTGAACGACATCCACGGGAACGCACCCGCTCCCGGCCGTGGCGGCAGGAGAGAGGGAGCCAGCGGGGCCGAGCGTGGATGCTCCGCTGTCCTTCTGCCGGCTCTCCTGCGGTGGCAGAGGCAGTTGGTCCTGTTGGAGAAGAGCAGGCTTTCAGACTCACTCGGCGTTAGGAGGCTGCTCCTTTCCCCTTTAAGCCCTTTTCGTGCTCACGTTGGCCGACCTGGGGTATTCTCACCTCCACCTCTGACTGACCGCTGCCTCCGAGCACACCGCTGGCCTCCAGCCACGCTTCCCTGTCCTCCAGCGTGGTCCCAAAGCTGCGGTGCCCACAGCTGGTGCTGCCACGGCAAAGATGTTGCACAGCCCTAAGTGTTTTCGGAGCATCCTATAAGGGATGGTGTGCGGGAGGGAAGGGTGATCATCACACCTCCAGCCACTTCGGAGCTAATTCCTCACTATCCATGGGGCTGGAGCCAGCCCTGCAGCTTTTACCGTTGCCTGGACTGGCCGGGGATCCATGGGTTGCTTTTAAAGCATCTCCAAAAGGTAACTGCGCCCATGGGAAGAGCAAGATCTCAACCCCCGCCTCTCGGCAGAAGTCGAACATTTCTGATGACCTGTCCGTTTAGAGCCAAAAACTCCTGGTGTGGTTTGACCTCTTGCTCAGGAGACCTTGACTCACATCCCTGGTCAACCGCAGGCTTGCTCTGCGATCCGGATGAGTCACTTCACTTATCCCATGCTCCGTTCTCTGTTTGTAAATGCTTGAGACATAAGCGTACCAGCGACTGTGGAATGTCACAACGCTGCCGGCAAAGGCAAGTAACTACTTGGATGGGGAGGTGGTTTGGGCAACAGTTAAGTGTTCTGGTGAGTTGTAAAGGGACCTGAGATGGCGTTGAATGAAAAGGCATCTACTTCCCTCAGAGCCACCCCAAAGTAGCTGCCTCTGCGTAAACTCGCCTCCAGCACACGACTCCTGACGGCAGGGCAGCGCCAAGACTAAAGAATCTGGAGGTGTACAAAAGCTGCAGTTAAACAGGCACCAGGAAGCCCCGGCCTTCTGTTCCTGTGACTGCACCAGCAATCAGGGGAAAACTCTCCCGGGCTGGGGCGAGATGTGACATAATTTCTGCCTTTTGTTGGAGGAGTGAAAGCATTTTGCGTGGCCTGAAATAAGTTTCGTTTAATTTTGTCGTGATTTGCCCTGGTTTAAAAGTCTTCTAAAGCACAGTGGAGACACTCAGATGTCAAGTGTTTTAGGGGAAGGGTGGGAATTACATGCTTTGATTTGCTTTTTCCCCCAGAAGTTCTCCCTTTCCGTGGTGGAAGACTTTTCCCAAGTTCAGGGCGTGTCGGCTGACCGCGTAGCTGCCGAAATGAGCCTTTTCCTCCAAGTATTCAAGGCCTGAGCAGCTTTTCCTGTATTCCCGCTGGTTTATTTTCATAGAATCACGGAACAGTTTGGGTTGGAAGGGACCTTTAAAGCTCATTTTCCTTCATTAGGGCTACAGTACAACGATGGTTTTTGAGACCCCCGCAGTCTACAGCTGCCTACTGGGTTTGAACCGGGTGATGATGTTGATAACCAAATCCCGATTTGATTTCCTAAACTTGGCTGGCGACGTGGCTGTGACTCAATGCGCGCGTTATCTAAACACGGGCACTCAGGACTCGGAGCATTGTGCTGACTTAACGCATCTCCTCCCAGTGCGGCTGGGAACACGAAAACTTTCTGATCACGTCGTCCCACCCACAGAAAAAGAAAAAAAGAAAAAAAACAAACAAAAAAAAAACACCTCAGAAAAAACGTAACCACGTATTTGGTAATGCAGAAGGAGGCATTGTTAAATGCGTGTGTGTCTGTGCATGTGCATCTATGCGATTATATCTATAGCAGCTGTAAACCCGCAGCAGCCTCCTGAACCCTGTGGTGTGGCAGGCGCTGGTGGAATGTATTTGGTTGATAAATCAGAAGCGGAGCACGTTCACAGCCCGGGTCCGTGGAGACAGTTGCTGCCAGGTCTTGCTTGCAGTTCACCTCTCCTCTAGACGGGAAGGGCCGTTGAGACGGCTCTCGCCTTCGCCCCGAGAGGGGACCAGGTGTTTGTCAAAGTCTCTGGGCTCGTGGCTGTGGTGACGTTTGAGGTTGCGCTTTTAAAGACCTCCCTGGCCGGGCAGGCCTTTGTCCCAGCTGTGGCATTTAGGAGACAAAGCCCTGCCGAAGACCAACGAGCCGTACGGGACCTCCTCAGCCCACGTGTTTATTGTCTATAAACCATGCCGCACAACCTCCAAAACCCCCGTCCTCCCCATCCCTCCCCCAGGGACTTGTTGTTACTCTATTTTTTTTCCAGCCCTATCTATCCCCTGACCTGCTTCCCCGTGTGCTCGGGAATGCACCCTGGTGCCGGGGAGGGAGGTGGGGTGAGCAGGCTCTGCAGGGACGGCCATGTTTTTCAGTGGAAATGCCAGTTTAGCTGCACGTTACGCCACGGTCCAGGTCCCTAGGCGCTTTTGGAAATAGGTGTCTGGGCGATATATTTAGAGGTATTTAAACATCTGAAGATACCAAGAGTTGCTAGTGTGGATTTTCAAGATGCACTTAATTACCCGTGTCCTATGGGAACTTCTGAGAACTTTGCTAGACAGCTACCAGCACAGTTAGATGCCTCCGCAGTCATACAGATTTCTGAAGTTCAGAATTCCTTGGGTGGCTTAAAAAAGTTGAAAACTAATAAAAAAAATGAATTTCTCAATAAAAAATTAAAAAACAAGACATTGTCATTTGGCAAACCGGCTTCTGGAAGACAAAGGGATGAATGCGTGATGGGTCATAGCCTTATTATTGCACGTTTAACTCACGAGCTAATCCTTTCTTAGTACGGCATCAAAACCGGAGTATTCTGATAAGCTTCTGCCTTTCTAAAATCTGGTGACTGCTTTCAAATAAGCTTAAAAAGGACACTTACCCGTGTTCTTGAAGGAGGGCTCAACACAGCTTGCAAGTGTGTACGTCTGCCAAAACATTTATTTGCATATAAATACTGAAGTAAGCCAGGCAGCTGAAAAACATGCATTTCCTCAAGTGAAAGTTATTGTGCCCTCTGTTCTCCTCATTTCTATGTGTCTCTACAAACGAGTTGAGCTCGCCAGCATCCTCTGCCTAGCTAATTGCACTTAAATAGTTACAGGATTTATTATGTGGGCAGCGTGATTTTGCATGCCTCCTTCTCCCCGTCTATTCTCAGAGCCATCTGTCCATCTGCCCACACTTCCCACCGTAGCGGCTGGGTTCCTGATGTCTTCTCCGGCTCTTCTCGTGGTCCCAAAGCCTTCAGAAAATCCTGAACGGATTTCCCATCTGTGATATTTGTGGCGTTTCTTCACTGGCGCTGAGACTATCTCGGCACGAAGACTCCAGGACTCACTTTCAGTAGGGGTTTGGTCCAACAATAAATGAATTTCCAGTGCCAACCATTGCTCCGGTATCTTGTTTCTGGTAAGGTTTTATTTATCGAAAAGGTGCAGAGCCTCATCAAAATGCAATTTGCTGAGCCCTGGCTCTAGATTGAGAAACTACTTCTCAAAGCCAAGGGCAATTTTCCATGTAAGAAGACGGCTAAGGGTGTAACTTAGGTGTGTTTTGGGAATTGTGAAAGCCATGCTACAACTTGGCATGAACTGCAGCGCTTGCCTGCCATGGGGCTTTGGAGTGAAAGATCAAAATAAAGATAAACATAAGCAGGGAAACAACCACAATGGATGAAAGGTGAAAAAAAAAAGTCTAGTATATCCTAGGGAGGCTGTTACTACACCGCAAAAGCATAAGACTTCTTAGTCATTGAGTGCTACCATTTGGTAGGCACAGTTGTATCTTTTTTAATTTTCTCCTGCATTATAGGGTGTGTTGCTGGGTAGGGTCAATGTTTGGCAAATTGAAGATGAAAATCTGTAAACCACACCACGCTGATGAAGACAGTAACTGTCTCCTCCTTCACGCCCATGCAAACCCAGCCCACCTCCAGAAGCAGATAAAAGAGACCATCTGCCGCCCTCC
Source organism: Elanus axillaris (assembly GCA_026212715.1). Taxonomy (NCBI): domain Eukaryota; kingdom Metazoa; phylum Chordata; class Aves; order Accipitriformes; family Accipitridae; genus Elanus; species Elanus axillaris. Next base: position 2,618,911 of record JANZLQ010000017.1, on the reverse strand, counting down.
AGTCAGAGGGACCGGCTCCCCTTCTCTCTGCACCCATCTCCTCCCGGCACAAGGCCACTGATATTTCTGCTCTTCTCGATTTTTGACTCTGCTTGGAAGAAGCGGCCATGTCTCGGCAGTCTGTCTGCAGAAGCTTTGGAGGGGGGGGCAGAAGGGGCTACAGCTCGTGCTCTGCCATCGGTGGTGGCTTTGGAGGAGGTGGCGGCAGAAGCAGGAGCAGCTACAGCTCCTTCTCCGTGTCCAGGGGATTTGGAGGCGGTGGACGTTGCGGAGGGTTTAGCAGCAAGAGTCTCCATAACATGGGTGGCAGTGGAAGGATTTCCATGGGCGGATGCTATGGCGGTGGAGGATACGGAGGCAGAATGGGTGGCTTTGGAGGAGGCTATGGAGGAGGACTAGGCAGCTTCGGTGGAGGAATGGGTGGCGGAGGAATGGGCGGCTTTGGAGGAATGGGTGGTTATGGTGGAGGAATGGGTGGTTATGGTGGAGGAATGGGTAGTTATGGTGGTGGAATGGGTGGCGGAGGAATGGGTGGCGGCGGAATGGGTGGCTTTGGTGGACCAGGCTTTGGCATGCCAGGCTTCGGTGGCCCTGGTAGAGGTGGCCCCGGAATCCAGCCGGTGCAGGTTGACCCAACCCTCCTACAGCCGGTCCATGTCGAGATTGATCCCCAGATCCAGCAAGTCAAAAACCAGGAGAAGGAGCAGATCAAGACCCTTAACAACCAATTTGCGTCTTTCATTGACAAGGTGAGAGCATGGCGTTGTGTCTAATTAAGGGTCAAAATTGGGAAGAACTTTCAAGTTCTGCAGAAATGTTGTCCTTTTTGAGCTAAATATCAGCAGGCTGAGAAGCTTGAGCAGAGTCTTTTTATTAAGTACTGCTAGGGAAGAGATGAGAATCTCTCCTCCATAGGAGATCAAAGCCATGTCTTCAGGGCTTTAATCTAGCCTGTTGCACCAGGTTCAACTAATAGGTTATTCTTGCAAGCAGGCTCAACGCCTCCAAACTTCTGCCGGTCTCAGGCACAAATTCTCCCTCCTGTACCATTCTCTTTCCAAATGCCCTCCCACTTAAGGATTCACTGATATAGTTTTTTCTTTTTGTTTTCAAATATCCCGACTTTTGGATCTAGACTAGAAAGCTAAGATTTCTGCACTGCCCACGATGGGAATGTATTTGGAGCTGGTGCTATATTTGAAAGCTCCTTTGACTGGAATACGACTTAGAAATTTCCTCCTTTTCCTGATCTTGCAGTTTAGGCAACAACGGAAACTTTTTTAGAAAAAGAGATGTTAACCGGTTCTCTCGTTGTTGTGCAAAGCAGAACCCTTTTATGTGATGAAAGAGATGCCTTGGCTGCTGCTGTTGTTCCCCATCTGATGGTGGATGGTCCATGTGTTGGCTTTCAGGTCCGCTTCCTGGAGCAACAGAACAAGGTCCTCTCCACCAAGTGGGAGCTCCTCCAGCAGCAAGGGCCTTCGGGGCCAAGGAAGAACCTCGATGTCATCTTTGAAAATTACATCCAGAACCTGCGGAGGCAGCTGGACTCCATCTTGGCACAGAGGGGACAGCTGGAGTCGGAGCTGCAGAACATGCAGCAATACGTCGAGGATTACAAAACCAAGTAAGTGCAGTGACGCTCTAAGCCAGAAAGCAACCAAAGCAGCTTGGCAGTCGTTTTTCTTCATGCACACGCTTCTTATGGCGATTGTGGACATAGTTTTTTCAGTCTAAATATTTTATTCTGTTTTTTTTTTTCTTTTCTTTTTTCCCCCTTTTACTTTGTTTACTGTGGCCTCAGGCAGGAAAATTCAGGAAACTCAGCTTGTGTTTTTACTCTCCATAGGTATGAGGAAGAGATCAACAGGCGCACAACTGCTGAGAATGAGTTTGTGGTGCTTAAGAAGGTGAGTCACATGCACTACAAAGGGATCCCTCAAATATCAGGCTCCATTTGTGCTTGGAGGGGACTCCCTCTTGAACGGGAATTTGTAGAGATTGTAGGATCTGTGGGCTGATTTGAAGTCCCTTGGCTTTAATTTGCATAAGTGAATTACACCATCACAGCTGTTACCCTCAGTACAGGCTGTAATTTCCATGCTCCTCAAGGATTTCCAAGAGGAAACAAAAGTGTTCTCTCTGATCTTTCCTTTAGGATGTGGACTCTGCCTACATGACTAAAGTAGAGCTGGAAGCCAAGGTGGGAGCTCTGACGGACGAAATCAACTTCTTGAGGTGCATCTACGAGGAGGTAAGAGCTCTGCCGTCCCCGGGCTGGCTGGAGCTTCAGTGAGGCTTGTGGTGGCCAGAGACACGGAGGTTGGACATGGAGGTCCCATGTGGATTTGGTCTGGAGAGGCTGCCTGGAGTTGCTGCTCTTTTCTGCCCTTCTCGGATGGTCCGGCTAACTCACGTCTTGGTTGTAGGAACTGGCTCAGATGCAGACAATCAGCCGGGACCTGTCCGTGGTGGTGTCCATGGACAACAATCGGCACCTGGACCTGGAGAGCATCATTGAGGAGGTCAGGCGCCAGTACGAGCAGATCGCTCAGAGCAGCCGGGCTGAAGCTGAGGCTTGGTACCAGAGCCAGGTGAGTTGGGAAGCAGCCAAGGAACCCTGGGTGGTGGCTAGAGTTCACAGACGATTTATGGCAATGATGTGAGACAATTCTTCAAGCTGACAGTGCTGGAGCTTGTGTGAGGAAGCCTCAAGAGGAGTTGTGTTGCTTTTGGGGGGTCTGACTCACTGTTTTCAAGGTGCCCAGAGTCCCACTTTGATGCACGGTACAAGCAACTCAATAAAGATGCCCCAAAATGTACCTTAACTAGAAAATGCTTGCCCAAAGTAGCTTTTCAGAAGCAAAGGGATGCTTATTAGTGACACTAAGATCTATTTCAAAGTTCAAAGCCAAAAATCGAGTCTCAGAACCATCTTTTACATGGGCATCCATGACCAACACGATAGGTCCTTGTAGCTAGCACGTGAGCTATGAAACTGTTGACAAATCTCATCCAGGTGTCAGGAATGTCTCACTGAAGCTTTGCTTTGTCTTGGTGCCACAAGTACGAACAGCTGCAGAGCACTGCTGGAAGACACGGGGACAGCCTCCGTAACACCAAGATTGAGATCCAGGAGTTGACCAGGAACATCCAGAGGCTGCGGGCTGAGATTGAGAACGTGAAGAAGCAGGTAGGGGTTGGCTAGAGTCTCGTGGGATGTTGGCATCAGGTTGGATTACAAATGACCACGTGAGGGGCAGAAATGGTTTCTTCAACCATCACTTTTATACTTCATGCAGATGTTTCTTTTTTTTTCCTTGACTTCTCCACTTGGGGGTTGAGGGCTGATCCTACGTGACAAAACGAGATCCCTTTTTTCTTCCTCAGAACCAGCAGCTGCAGGCAGCCATTGCCGAGGCCGAGGAGCGGGGTGAGATGGCCCTCAAGGATGCTCGGTTGAAACTGGAAGAGCTGGAAAGTGCCCTGAGCAAAGACAAGGAGGAGCTGGCTCGCTTGCTGAAGGAGTACCAGGAGCTGCTGAACATCAAGATTGCGCTGGACGTTGAGATTGCCATGTACAGGAAGCTGCTGGAGGGAGAGGAGAACAGGTAAACTCTTGACCTCTGATTCGAGAGGGACGATATAATCTATGCTGGATGCCTTGAGTTTTGACGTTAATGATGTAATCTCAAACCAGCTCTTTTGGTTACAATGGGTAGATATGGCAGTTGGCACTCGGGGAGGCCAGGATTGATCATTGGCATACCATGTTCACTACAGGTAGTATAAATACCGTTTCATTTCTGTTACGTGCAAATTTTTTAATGAACCTCAAATCTGGAAGAACCTCATTGTGAAGAGGAACTGTCAATGCCTTCCCGCCTTAAATACTTTAGTGGTACCAAAGTTGCTGATAAGGACGAAGCAGGAAAATGGTTTGAAAACGAAAACACAGTTCTGAGTTTTTACAATGTCCTTTTGTTTGGTAACTAAAATTTACCAATTTCCCTTCACAGGCTGTGCAACGATGGCATGTCCAACGTCAACGTCTGTAAGTATCTGCATTTATTTCCTTGAGAAGTCGTGGCAGACCGCGTCTTTTTGGAGACACAGCCTGCCAGCGGGTGGCCTGTGTGTAACCCGTGCTTCTCTTCCAGCTGTGGTGGGCAGGACCAGCATCTCTGGAGGCAGAGGAGGCATGGGAGGAGGCTTCGGAGGCGGCAGCGGCATGGGCGGAGGAGGCTTCGGAGG
>JANZLQ010000017.1:2575477-2597195 GCA_026212715.1 Elanus axillaris | reverse complement strand
GCTGCTGAACATCAAGATTGCGCTGGACGTTGAGATTGCCATGTACAGGAAGCTGCTGGAGGGAGAGGAGAACAGGTGAGACCTGCTGTCAGGTTGGTCTGACCAAGGTACTCCCTCTCCTTGGGATAGACTGAGGTTTAATCATCTCTCACAACCTATTTAATATTGATATCTGATTTACTTTCTTTTTTTTTCCTCAAGACTTTAAGCTCAAAATAGAAATGAGGTCCCTACAGGGAGTATTTCTCAGTGGTCTTGATTGATGTTAAATGAAAGAGGAAATAAACGGAGTTATTAGGGAATTGCATGGAGCTTTCTATTACATTAGGTTTACAATTTGTGTTCCTTTCCCTCCACAGGCTCTGTGGAGACAACCTGTCCAATGTCAATGTCTGTAAGTATCTGTCCATCCCCTTCTCTGCAGAGCGGCTTTGACCCTGGGTGTCACGAGGATTCCCAGGCTGTCGCTGGGGGTACAGTGAGCCTGTCCTTCTCTTCCAGCTGTGGTAGGCAGAACCACCGTTGCTGGAGGCCGAGCTGGTGGCTTTGGAGCCAGCAGTGGCATGGGAGGGGGAGTATGTGCGGTCGGAGGAGGAAGCATCATTGGAGGCAGCTGCGGAATGGGAGGAGGAATACTCAGCGGTGGCTTCTCTTCTGGAAGTGGAAGGATGTGCGGCTCTGGAGGTGGCAACTTCATCTCAGGGGGTGGATCCTCCTCTGTGCGGAGATGTGTCACAACCACAACGGTTAAATCTTCAGGTGTAAAATACTGAGTTGTGACCTCAGTCCCTCCAAGGAAAGAAGCATATTTTTTTTTCTCCAGCCAGCAGCACAGCCCCTTCCATCCTGAACCACTATCCAGCAAAGAAATGAACTGTTTCCCTTCTAGCTCAGAACCTCCTTAGGTCATCCTGCCCAAGGGGAGACCTGCAGCGAAACACCGTCCTGTTGGCAGAGCCCGGCTCCTCTCTGAGCTCCACCAGCCTCCAGAGATGAAAGATCTCCCTTGAGGGTACCAGGACTGCAGAGCTCATCCGAGCACCTTTTGCTGCGCTTCTCGCTGCTACCCCCAGGCTGCTGCACTGGCTGAGGAGGAGCGTGTATAAAACTGCTCTTTCCTTTCACTTTTTAAGGTCTCTTTTTCAATGGCCGTGTTTCTCTTGCGACTTCCGCGCGTCCTGCATGTTACCCACATGCTTGTTTCAGCTATATCAGGAATTCACGTAAGCAGAAGAAACATCACAATGTCTCATAGTCAGATTGAGGAGTGGGAAACAGGTCTTTGGAGATGTCCACCTTCCCTTGGTGGAGTAATTTGGCAGCTTTAATATTTTATAGATCACTTTCCCTCTTCTTCACACCTGACATATGTATGGCCTTATTGCAAACCTTCTGTTGCGCGAACCCTACTGCATGGTTGCTTTCTACCAGCACCTCTTTCCTCCAAGTTCTTTCATTACCAATAAACTGCAGAGAGATGAAAAGATATCCTTGTGTTGTCTTATCCATTAATGGTCCCCAGGGGAGGGAAGATACGCTTTGTTCTTCACTGTAAGGAGCGGTGCTCTGTCCTATGGTGCCAATCACTAAGTGCCATGAACTGCCCAGCTGAGGTGAGGAGGAGGAAGACGGCCCTTCCCTCTCCTCTTAGGAGGTATCGTCTTGTTCCTCCGTAAGAGTCCCCATCTCTCTGCTGGGTGTGAGAGCCACGGCTGTGAGGAGTGTGGCACAGGAAGGGAACATGCGATGTCAACCTGGTGGCCGTGAGGTGGGGTGATTGCGCTCGTCCCAAGTGTAGCAGGATGACGTGTCCAGCCCTCGGTTGCTTGGCACCTCAGGAAGTGGGGCCACCAGCGGGGACATTGTGGCTGGGACATAGCAATGAATGGTGGTCTGAACAGGGCGGTTCTGGCAGTTGGCCTGGGGTGGTTTGGGCATGGCCATTGGGATGTGGTGGCTTGAACACGGTCTTTGGGATGGGACAGATGGACTAGGATTGGTTTGAACAGGGCTGTTGGGGTGTGGCAGTGGGCCTGGGGTGGTTTGACCACTGCCGTTGGGATGCGGCAGTTTGAACGCAGCCATTGGGACGTGGTAACCAGCGTCAGTCCTCTGCGCAGCTGTCATCCGAGGAGGACGCGCAGCCAACCCGTCACCACCATGCAGTGGCTCAGTCCGGATGGTGCCTGGAGTTCCCACCCAGGCGCCCTGGAGGCCTCGGTGGGGGAGGACACCAGCGACGGGTCTGCAGTGGGCGGTTAATGCGCCGATGAAGAGTGGTTGTCCTCCACCCTTGGCTGGCGCAAGGGCAAGCAGCACCATCTATCTGACGAGCAGGGCTCTTACATGGGCACTGGCACCTCATACGTGAGTGGTGGGAAGGCCTGAAGACGCTACGTGGACAGAAATTACTCATGAAAAAAAGCAGCATGAAAGTATGAGACACAGCCTCAAACCTGCTATTATAACTCTAGATTGCCCAGCCAGGTTAGTCATTAGCCCTCTCTAAATAACATCCCATTGCAACCAAATTAATTTGATTAATGCTTGGCTGGATTCTTCTCCGGCACTGGGAGGAGCAAGAGCCAGAGCAGTAAGTGAATCAACCCTGATTGTACCGTAGTGTGCACATTATCCTGGTGCAGTCTCAGTGTCTGTCAGACAAAAGTATGGAAATGGAGAAGATCCATATTGCAGAGCCCTTGCTATCTAAATGAACAAGACAAACGAGGAAGAAATGATAGTTCTTATTTGAACTAGTGTTACTTCCATGCTGCTTTTCTTATTTTCCCCAAAATGCTCTTTTGGTTGGCACACTTGACTTCTTAATCTGGTGCTTATACCAGGTTTTAATATGCTTTATTCTCTTGTTTAAATAAACAATGACATTTTTGATTCTAGAATTTATAGGTTGGGGAGAGGAGAGACCAAGGAGTCATCTCCTGCTTCCTCATCCCAGTGAAGAGACCAAGGACGGGTACAGACCAAGAGGGTGCAAAGCCCTTGAGCATTCCTGGGGACTTCCTCGGGAGGATGGCAGAGAGGGAGAAGATCTCCGGCGTGTTGAAATCCAGGAAGCCAAAGATGCAGGCTTCATCCTGCAGAAAACCACAGGCTTTTTATAAGTTCCCCAAGTTTTTCCTGGAGAGGGGCCAGGCTGTAACATGGAGGTTGCAGAGTTTATCTTTCCCATCTGCTGTGCTCATGAAAAAGGGAGTAATGCTAATTGCTCAAGTGCATCATGCTTGAATGAAAGATCATAGCAGCCCAGTGGCTGGGCTCCCCTTCGTCTGCTCCACGGGGCACTCTGATAGCTGCTAGCTCTAGTGTAAAAGGAGACCCGTATTTGCAGCAAAGGGACCTGTTTTGCTTAAAATGAGGGAATTTGCTTGTGAAACAGCTCCGCTGTGATCGAGCAATGATACATCTTCATTATTTGGTAAAGCTGTTGCCATTTTGGATATGGAGGATAAAAAATACAGAATAAATATATTTTTTGTTGGTTTGTAGGTTCTGGTTTTCTACAGCAAAGGGCATGGGCCACCTGTACTAGTACAAAATCTGCTCCCGGGAGTCTCCTGCAGGCTCTGCTTGGGTGTTCCCAAGAACCTGCCTGCCTTTTCAGATCATTTCTGGCTTGCAAAAATTGGAGTTCAAAGTGAGATGGCAAATGTCTTACTCCTAGCAGTTACCACTGAGTCCCTATCACTCAGTCCAAGTACCGTGGGGTTGTGAGATACAGTCTGGGATTGCTGGCCTGTCCAGTCTCCAGCTGGTTTAGTGCAAGACCGTCGGTGGGTAGATGCCCTGTGGCTCAGGACAGTTGGGTCCCAGCCGGTGGGACCCAGAGCACTCTTCCTTCCACCCAGTATTGTTGAGGTGGAACAGAAAGGAGATCTCACCCCTAAGAAAGCCGAAAGCAAACTGGATGAAGTCTACAGAGCCCTCAGTGGAGCCAAAGAGGAGCTTGGCCAGGCACTGGAGGAATATCAGGGCTCGTTGAGTATGGAGGCAGCCCTGGACATCGTGGTGTGCCGGAAGCTGCTGGAAGGAGGGGAGAGCAGGTAGATGTCTACCATACAACCTCGTTCAGGGCATGAGTGGTGCAATATTCTTTGCATTAGAACATGGAAAGAAATATAATAGGTGCAATATTTTATGAGCTTCTTGGGGAATGAATCCAGGTGGCATTATATTGGCTGTAATTAGAGCTGTAATGAGTTTTTAATTGTTACTAATCATGTTCATTATGGGAGGGCCTCAGAAGCTACCAAGATTGCTTCCCTTGGGTTGGTGACTCTGCAAATATGGAGGAGACTCACACACTTTGTAGTTATATTGGATATGACAGGGAACAGCTGGTAAGCAGGAAACATTTGCTTTTATGAGTGGCACGGCTTTGTTGAAAGGACGGGAACATTGTCTCCGCAGAGGTGATCTGCCTCCGCATCTTTGGTACTGTTATTTACGTGGCACGTATCTCCTGAGCAGCTGGAGCCCTTCATGATCCTCAGGGATCCCTCATCTACACTTCAAACACCACCAGCAGCACCCCCAGCTGACTCGCCTCCAACTCGACTTGTTTAAGTTCAAAACTAGCTGAAATACTCACTAGAAAACCTGCTGGCCTTCTCAAGAGAGACTGAAATCATGCCATGAGAGCAGCAACAACCACCAAGGTTGAGGGGAGTCTTGCTGCCTGGCTTACCAGGATCCAAAGTCCATGTCCTAGCGCATCATCTAGGGCTTTACAGGAGAATTTCGACCCTTCATCTAAGTTAATATTCACCTCAACTTTGCTTGTAGAGATTGTGACAACAGTCAAGCTCCTTTCATCCCAGCCTTTTCCTCCTCTTTGATGTCAGCCCCGTTCCTCTGTCAGAGCGCTCCACGAACTACAAGCAAACCACACGCTGCTCCGTGTTACGCGTCTCCCAACAAAATATCTGCTCCCACACAGTCAGGTGACCTGGATGAGTGCCGCCAGTGGATGTGGTGTCCCCCCAGCTCCCTCCTGGCCCCGTTTCATCCAGGGCTCTCTCAGCTAAAGCTGGGATGGGTAGAGCAGGATTTGCAGGACTTATGGCAACCATATTGTCTGTGTCTGGTGCCGACTACAAACCTTCCTCCTCTTCTTCCTCCCACCCACTCTGGCTTGGATGCTGGTGCTTCTCTGCCCTTCATCTTGCTTCCACACTTCCTAGCTCTTCCGTAAGAGTGGGCTGATATTCCTTTAGGTATATACTCATGACCCCACAATCCACATTTTCTGATGAGCCCTATCGCTGGTGTCCATCAGGCCCAGCTGAAAGTCTACGTGGCATGGCATGGCACGGCGTGGCAACGTCCACTCTTAGCTAGAAGCATGGGTTGAAGCAAGCCAACATCTCCCGTTGCCTGGGGACCAGGGCTTGTTGGGCAGACCTGATGAAGACAGGGTAGACACAGCCACAAAATGCCACTAGAGGGCTTGTAGGCCATGCAAGGGACACTGCCCCGTTCTCTCACACACCTCAACCTGCCTGATGACAAATTGACTTTCCCATAAATTACCGAATTATTGGTCAGGCTGAGATGGGAATTTCAGGCTGTGCAGAAAACCACTTCCTAAAGGAAGGACCGGCTCCATTCTTAGTGCGGTCATCGGTCACAAGTGACAGCCTGGTGAAAGATGAAAGGACAAGTGGTGTATTACATTTGCCAATAACCCTGTTTGTGGCAGATCTGTCTGAGCTGCAGGTCCTCTTGCCTTGCCTGATCGTTACAGGGTTTGGTACGGGGCCAGAATCAACTGAAACAGGAGCTGGTCCTTGTCTCAGACTTGGACGGCCACTTCACGCTGGTCTTGGAGGTCCTCAGACCATCCTCCCTTCCTCCTCCCCCACAAAACCACTCTCTGAAGTCCCTAGAAAAAGTTCTCTTACTTCTGTTGTGCCTCCACAGGTGTTTGAAATCTGCTGGAGTAAAGGCTGGGCTGGCAGCCAAGGAACCAAGCCCTTCAGCTGGCTCGCATTGCTTGCTTTTCTTGTAGACATATAAAGAGGAAATACACTGGTCCTCTGTTAGAAGGTTTGTTTTTGTGCTGTAGCCTTGTCCTTTTGAAGTAAAGCAGCTGAACAAGAGCGAGGGTAGCTCTGGTATTGTCATACCTGCCAGCAGCACAGCCTGCTTGAAACCTTTTGAGCTGGGAAAGAAATGGCTTCTGTGGCTTTGCAGTAGAAGTCTCCCCACAAATGGTGGGCATAGAGGCGTTTCGTACAGGTTGGAAGTTCTAAGCTGGGAGGGCGCTTTGCTGCTGAGTGGTCCTAAGGTGGTGTGGCAAATCTCTTCGGTGAAAACAGGTCGTTTGTTGGAAAAAACACATGCTAGTTCCCCTCCATCACGTCTGCTGGCATCCAAGAACTCACCCCGAACCAAGGCTTCCTGGCACCTCTCAGTCTAGATGTTGACCCTGAGGTCCAGAAGGTGCAAATGCTGGAGAAGGAGCAAATCAAGATCCTCAATGAAACCATGACCTCCTTTGTTGACAAGGTAGGACTTGTAATTTGTTCACTGTGACACTTGTAAAGACTGCTGGTGGGATATGGCAGTCAGGGGCAGGTAGGTAGGTCCCTTTTCTGCAATATTAGGCAGAAGAATCAGGCCCTGGAGAGGGGAGTTTATCTCCTGCTTGGATCTGAGGGGCTGCGGTGGCTGAGGTTACTCGCACCAGGCTACCAGAGCTCTGGTAAATGCAAGCGGGATACTTCAGGCTCTGTGCATCCTTTGGCCACGCTGAGGGCTCAGTGGTTATTTTGACACCAAGGTGTGCAGAAAACAGCTGCTCCGGGTGGTTTTTAAAGCACAGATTGTGCCAAGCACCACTAGAGGGCTCAGAAAATACTTTAAATGCATAAAAGATAGATCTGAATTACTCTTTATTGCAAGGCGTTAGCAGTCTATTTCCCTGCAAGATGCCTGTGGCTCCAAAGGGTTTTTGGTGGTGGTGCGTGAAGGGTTTTGTCTGTCCAGCACCTAGCAGAGGTGATTGACGGCTCCGACTGGGGTCCCCAGTGACAATAGATAACTGTATTTAAAGCTTTTGTATGCTATTGACTGCTTCTGGCATGGGAAGAATTGAAAGCAGTACGATTTGGGAAAGACTGGGACCTTTTGAGTCGTAGGGTTACTTCTGGCAGTCGGCAACTTGTTTGGCTCTTGCCAGCAGTGGCTGCCTCTGCCAGTCGTTCCGCTGCGCAAATCTGCCTCTGTTCCTGCAGACTGGCATTCTTCGGGTTGGTGAGCAAAGTGCAGCTGCAATCCAGGGTGGAAAAGGCTGATGGATGAGATAATTCCTGAGATGCAAATATTTCAGTTCCAGCCCTCGTGGGCCATGTGGCAACACTGATAATTTCCTAACCTGGACAAGAGTTGCAGCATGTCCCCTTACAGAGCTGAGTATGCAGCAGATTTTTATTCCTCTTCCCCAAACCAGAGGTTGAATGTGGGCCCGGGAGAATTTTCCTTTGCCAAAGAACAGCTTTGAGTGGCAGCTCATTACGGCTTCTTCTTGAGGTGCCAGGACTGTCCATGGTCACCATCCGAAACGCCCTATCCCTGTACCACAATGCAAGCTGCAGTATCTGGGGGTTTTGAGCGATCAAACCAGCCTTATAGATTTTATGATCCTCTCCCACCTAAGAAAAACCATAATAAATGTCGCCCAGTGAATTCTGCCCTAAATCCTCCAGGCTTACGTAGTGTGCGGCAATAGCAAGCCCCGTGTCACGCGCTCCCATGACAAACCCTGCTGCAGTGCAGCCTGGACCTCCGAGCAAACCACTTCCATCCCCAGCTCTTCCCTGAGATGTATAGCCGGCACGTTAGCAGATCCCTTGGGCCATACTACAGGCAGCCAGATACCATTCCTACCCAGCCAGCTTCTCCAGAACCACCAAACCCTGGCTAGTGCTGCACACAAGCAGGCACAGGACGTGCGTGGCCCGAAGAAGTGCTGGGGGTGGCGATGGTGTGCTGCCCCCCCGGGCCCATGGCCCCACCGGCTCGGAGGTGCCCGTCGGCAAACCCTGCCCAATTTCCCATGGAAAACCTGCTGGCCCAGACCCAAACGGTGCTCCGTGGCAGTGGCTCTGCACAGAAAGGGATCAGGCACTGTTCTGGCACGTAGTGAGAGCGAGGTGGACGCCAGTCTCAATTTCTCCGGAAAAAAGCTGAATTAAAAGTACACGGCCGGCAAATTACGTTGCTGTCGTGAACTGGAGCTTTTAACTGGGAGATGCCGTGACATAGGAACGTGTTGGTGGCAAATGTCCTGGGTTTTGGACGCTGCGTGGGCTTGGTATCTGGTTAAAGAAGCCTGGGTGTGGGACTGGGACCAAGTGTGCGTGATGGGATGGATCTCCCAGGGATAGTACCGTCTATGATGGTCTGAAGTGCTCCTGAGGGTAAGGCATCTCACGACGACACCGGTCGCGAGAGGAGGAATGCTGGGGAACCGTGTAGCTCTGTGTCAGACTCAGCTGCTGGTCCTTGTCTCATCCGCTGCCAGTCGGGCAATGGCAAACCCTGGAGAGACCGGTGGGATGGGGCTTGTTTGAAACTGCGGACATAGACAAGACACCCGGCAGAACCCCTCTGATGGAGGAGCCCTCTTGGCTAAGAAACGCCATTCGTTAAAACGCGTTATCTGTAAGGTTGTGCTGAAAGAGGCTTTGATCAACTGCTACTATGTGGGGAAAGATTGATTCAAGGATGGGTTCCGCAGGGAGGCAATCGCCTTCTGGAGGTGGTGGTCTCCCTTCACCAGCTCTGCAAAGAGCTGAAATGGCTAGATTAGCCGAAATACCTTCAGAGTTGGGCGTCACGTGATGCCTACGCTAGGTGACTTTTCTTCAGACCCTTCCCTTGCTGGGCAGGAGGTCTGCTCTGGGAACAGCCAAAGTTCTGGTGCTTTTTGTGTTGCTGTCTCCTTTCTCCACCTGTTTTGTTGTCCCGTGGATGCTGTTGTTGCTGCTGCAGGGCTAATGACAGCAATTGAGGTTCCAATAACTCAAAAGAGTGATTTACTCAATTGATCACCAATTCTGACCTTGATTGGACTAATTACCAGCTCTAAGCCAACTGGGAGGCCAGCCCAGGTGATACGCAAGTGTGATGGGGTGTGGTGAACTTCCCAGATGTGATGATGCTCTGCCCAGAGAAGGCAGCACTGGGACCCACTTCGTTTGTAGGCTGGTAATCACATTGTTTACTGGATTCTGAACATCTGCCAGAATTATTTCCAGCTGTTTCAACTTCCTGTGGGAAGGGATGTTATTAAAATTGTTCTCAATCATAAACAGTGTCTTTTACTGCTTGCGATGCCCCTCTTAGCACGTTCTCTACCTCTACTCTCAGCGAGTGCTGGTCGCTGGTGTCGGTGACTGAAGTTCCAGCAACTCCCTTTGCTTACTCCCACTGTAGGTTTTGATCAAGAAGCTGCCCTAATATTTCTCCTCTATTTATGTGACGGATGCCACATAAATACTGACTATTTTTCTGCTGGGAAACAGCTGCACATAGGAAAAAAGTAGTGTTTTCTGATGACACCTGGTGCATTTAACCTAGAGTTCAATCCCGTTTCCTCTTCGTCCACCTTTTTCTTTTTTCTTTTTTTTTTTTTTTTTTTTTCTCTGCAGGCTGTGTATCTCCTCCTCCTGAAACACTTTGGAGATTTCATCTCTGCCTCGCTCCAGCACCACATGCCCCAGCTTGAGGGCATCAGCTGCAGGTTTGCTGTGTGTGGAGGAACCAGGACTTGCTCAGCCTTTAAGAGATGTCAGGGATGAGCACGATATTTTGCATTAGGTTAGCCAACAAAGTGAAAAAAAATAAAAGCAATAAGTTTCTACTTTGTCCACTCGCTGCAACTGTTAATAATGACAGCAACGGAAAAATTACTTCACCATTTTCACACATTATGTTAAATTGATACTTTCACATTCTTGAAGGAGAAATAAGACATCAACAGATATCATAATTATGATTACTATTTTCTGAATAGATAATATTATAGGTGGTTACAAGTAAGTTACTGACTTGTTTACCTTCCTGTTAACCCAGAATAATTAGCCATTTATTAAAATAGCCATTAGTCAGTTGTTAACGGGGTTGCAAGGTAAAATAATATTTTGGTTTGCATTAGAAGAATACTTGCCGGTCCAGACCTAACACTGAAATCGAGCCTTAACACAGCCTTAACCCTTCTCCCCACTGAAGTGCCTCAAACAGGCAAGACAAAGATGGGGAGTGACCTTCTCCACACCAGGCAGAATTCATCCTGCCTAACTCCGGCTTTCTCCGAGTCGAAGGTCTAATCTAAAGCCACCATGGAGGCTCCCTGCACGGCCAAGGAGGGGGGTTTGTAGCTCCAGGGGCAGCTCTCCTTGCTCCTCACAGGCTTCCCACCACTTCCCACGCCGTCTCCTCGGCTTGCCTCGCTGTCGCTGCACTGATGAACTGAGCACGTGGTCCAACCTCCTACTGTTGGCCTGTGCTGCCCCGACCTCTTGGTCTCCACCTTGTTCTACTTGTCCTTTCTGCGCTCAAAGAGGAATCGCTCACTGGCAAGCAGAGATGCACTGTTGCTTCTTACCATCTCAAATGCTGTGGTCCCTTCCTTGCACCCGTATTATGGAGCAGCTCCCGATGGAGAAGCCAATGACAGGTACTGTGCCGAGTTCCTCCTTATCTATCCACGGAACTCATGTCCTTTGGAGCGGCCAGCTCTGCCCCCTCACCCTTGGTCCTACGCTCCACCTTGGTTCTGTGCAATCCACCCACAGCACTTCCACAAAATACTTCTGTTTACCAAAGACAAAAGAAGCTTTTCCCCCAAAACCATTCCCAACCAGCTGACCTCAGTACCCTCTTACATCACTCTATGCAGGACAAAGCCCTCCCATCTCGGGGGCTTCCCAGACCTCCTCTAATTATAGTTTCCTCATCAGGAAGCTTCACTTCTACTATGAAGGACTGACAGCTCATGTAATTCTGAACATGCCCTGATATGGGGCTTTTTTCTGTGGTGTAATAGCAACTTCCAGTCTCACCCAGATGTAGGTCTGGCTGAGGGAAAGTCCGTCTGATGTCTGGGATCATATTCCTGCTCCTACCTTGAAGTGTCTGTATAATCGGTACAATATATTTGCACAGGCCAGGCGCTCTCCAAGCTGGGGAGCCTCGGAATTAAAGTAGCATAAACCTTTGGTAGAATACCAGCATTTCACATATTTTTTTTCCAGGCATTACAAGGTTTTTGACACTTTTCTTCCTTTTGCTCTCTCCTCAGAATCTCTTGTTGCCTCCACTGACCGCAGGAAAGGGTTATTGTTAGTCCCCGTGATGGAAGGTGTGAGAAAATGAAAGTCTGTGGGACGAAAGGCATTTTTATTAGTGTGCGTATGTGATTTCAGTCCCATTTTCTAAGTGACTTAGGGCCCTACTTACGCAGGTATTTAGGCAACTAGTGATCAAGATCTACTATTTCAATCTTGTGTGTGCGTCTATCTACTTTATCTGGACAGCTATTAAGTCTAAGTACTGTATTTATTAATGTACTACTGTACTACACTGCTGTGTGTCCACTTGTATGGGTGTGCAGTAGTTATTTAATAGTAATAAATACTGTACTTGCTTATCTACCCTCTGCTCTGCCAGTGTAAAGACCACTGGTTTACGTTTGGCAGCGATGAACAGTAGCTAGATCTTTCTTCTGAGACATCTGCAGGATTTTAGTGAGTTAGGCTTTCTGTTTTGAGCTGATTAACATGGTCCTGCAAGAATATAGAGGCATTTCCTTGAGCGTTAGCCTAGGTACTAGAATTGATTATTCCCTTCTAATGTTTGGGTTGACTGGAGGTGGACAGAGACGGATGTGGGTTGTGGAGGTTGGCAGGTTCCTGCATCGGTTGTGCTGAAAGAGCTAAAGTTTAGGTCTGTTTGTGAATTGTCTTTATACTTTGAAAATGTGAATTCTTGGCGCAGTCTCTGTGACATAGTCCGGTAGAAGACGGCTCAACTCATGTTACTTTCACCACCTGAAATTCGGGATTTGAGTGAGCTCTCCAGGTTCCCTTATGGTCCGCAGCAGGAAATGAGACCACGCGGAGAGGCACGCTCATGTCACCCGTCTCAGAGGCTTCGCCAGATGGGAGGAACATTATCACCTCTTTCAAGGACTTTTCTGGATGGGAGGAATAACACGTGGACATTCTGTGCTTCCTCCAACAGCTATAGAAGAAGCCCAGGCGGTCAATTTTACGTGAATCGCTTTTGGGACGCAATTTAAATTTATCTTAAAAATCCCCAACAACAAAAACCTGGTTGACCACGTGGCTATCTGAATAGCCCCCGAAGACTTCCACTCCCTGGTAGGTTCTGTGATAACCCGTCTCCACGGTAAGGGTGTTGGTTGAACCTGTGGTCCTTTTGGCCCATGCATGTTGGGAACTGTTCTGCTGTTTCTTTTGAAGGATCAGAGCAGGAGCCACCCAGGTACATCCAAGAGCAACGCCAGCTCATTGGAGGGAAGAGGAAGGTATCACAGGAAGCTCCCTCTTCATCTACAGAATGCACGAACATCTCTCTGGGTGCATCACTGTTTCTGGAGCCAGCTCAACAGGTTGAGGTGTGGCTTGGTTTGCTGTGCCAAGGCTACGCTGGTGCCAGCGGAGATCACAACAGCAGCCTACATGCTGCGTTCTGGATTATGTGGCACGTGGGGCAGGTTGGCTCCTCTTCTCATGCAGGGTTTGCAGGAGGCCTTCTCAAGCAGGACACAGCTGCCTCGGAGATCGGTGCAGTGGTTCTGTATGAATTGCCACCCGGTTTGCTTCATGCAGCGAGCTGATGTATGTATTTAGGGCAGTGATTTTGGATAGACATCTCTCTAACCACTGTTCCATAGGCAGCTGACTTACTTGGTCTGTGGGTGTTCCCTCCCCTGGATCATAACGCTTCCTTCCAAGATCCATGTGGATGATCTAAAGTGTTGCCTGACGCAGTGTGTGCTGGAATGAGCCACACTCAACATTGAAAGAGGGGATGAAGATGAAGATAACTTGCACCCAAAGTAGTCATTAATCAACTCAACAGACAGTTGGACAACAGCAACCCTTTAGAAACCCTTGTGTACGTTGCTGAGGAACCATTAAGAAAAGCAAAAGGGACATTTTAGCTCAGACCTCACAAGGAAATCACGGGTCATGTCCACACAGTCTCACCTCCTCCTGACGGGAAGTCATACATTGTCCTGCTAATCTTTACCTGAGCCTAACAACGGCTCCAAGGTCATGCAGGCGTTTCAGCCCCGGCATTGTTCAGACGCCTTTTGTCCTACGCAGAATTTTGCAGGGGGTGGGTACAGTTCTGAAAGCATCTTTTAGCTTGGCTGGAATATGGGAGTGAAGGAGGACGACTGACATTGGTTTCTCTTGAGATGCACCAGCATCTAGAAAATATTGAGCCCAACTAAAAGAGAACAGGAAAGATTTTTGTGTATTATCCTAATGCTTTGGCAAACCTTACCTAGATGTGTTGAAATGGATCTGTTTCCAGATTTTCCCCTCACTCAACTTAAAATCATGGTCATTACACGTTTTTTTCTGTTCACCATAATCATTCTTTCCAGTGGGACACAGAATTCACAATCCAAGTCAGATTTTCATATACGTATATAAAAGGGGGAAATTCAGTGGGAAATCTGTTTGAAATTCTCCGTAAAATGTAAGTAACTAGCTAAGGTTAATAACAAAAAAAAAAAGTAGCACAAATGGAAGGTCTGGGTTACCAGTCGGCCATTCCTGGTGTAAGGCTAGAAGAGATCCAGTTTGGTAGGGAAAAGCAGTACTTCTGGTCTGGTTGTCTGGAAAACGCTGTGTCTACTTCTGGGACAACCCCTTCGTCTGGTGGCGGAGCGTCCCAAATCTTGTCCGCTTCTAGATATATCAGCTGGTCTAATAACAGCTGGTCTAATAACCTCTCCCTACAAACCTTTCATTTAGGGGATTTACGAGGTGCTTTCCAAATGCAGCCAGAGCAAGGATTACAAAGCCCTGACCACATAACCTCTATATAACTGAAGGGTTATATATCCTTTATCCAGTGCCTTTGGAAGGAAAAACATCCCCTTCAGGTGAAGCCCGGCTGCTCCTAGTGTTGTGTAGGGGACAAAGGGGAGGTGCTTGCCATGTGGAAATCGTTCCACCAGCGTTTTTGGGGACAGTGTATCAGATCTCCGTTGTCTTCTAGAGATGTTAGCCAAGGCTGAAGGCTCTCAGTGGCATTGTCAGCAGCAGGACTTGGCTCCCAAATCCTTTTTAAATGAGTTCGTGGCCACTGAGTCTTGCACCGGGGTGTGCTCAGACTGGAAAGGTGGAGTCTTGCATGGAGATGAGGAAAGAGAATCATAGACTCGTAGCGTGGTTTGGGTGGGAAGGGACCTTAAAGACCACCTAGTTCCACCCCCCTGCCATGGGCAGGGACACCTTCCACTAGAGGGATGGATCAGGCAGATGCTGAGCGGGAGAATCTGGGTAGAAAAGCTTGGAGCCCAGCACTGTATTTGGTATCTCAGCTCGCCAGTGGCGGGGCCTTTAAAAACCAGCAACCCACAACAGGTAGTTTCAGTTCATGGTCTAACTACTCCCATATGGAAGAGCAGGAGCAGCCCGGAGCAGAAGAGCAAAGAGTCCTAATGTATGGAAGTGATGGGTCATCTGTTCCCTAAGGTGACCTCATCTTCATCTTTAATAGTCAAACATCTAGTTTAAATGATTAAAGTTTATCTCAGAGCTTTCTCTTGTCCATTTAAAACTCTGTATCCATTTCTTTAAAGCTAAAAGTGATACAGAGAGATTCCATTTTTTCTGGTTTCTACAGGCTGTTTCACCTTTATGAGCCGAAGGCAATTTTTTTTTTTTATCCCATTAGCAAGAAGACCGATCTCAACACCTTCCCTCTCCCTGCATCCCTGCAGAAGTAATGCTCACTGTTGGGTGGATATGCTGGGAATGAGAGAAAAGAGAGAATGGGAAGGGAGCAGTAGCCTTTGCTCTCTGTAGTAGGTACTCCTGATGATGCGGTGAAGCAAGGTGAGCTACTTTGAAGTCAGTATGAGGACAATATCAAGGCCTTCTGTCTCATGAAATGAAATGCCAAAAGAGGTGGGGAAATTTGAGAGAGAACAAACCATTGTAATGTGCATGGATAACTGCACAAACTGTAATTAATGATGGTGGGCAGGCTAATGAGATAAGGAAATCTCATCTGAACAAATCTCATGAGTCAAGCAGGATTTGGGGAATTTCACAATTCCTCCATTGGTGTGTGCTGTTTACTCTGACCTCTCTTCAAGCAGCCGTTAATTGCTGCCTGATGAACCAAACCCAATAACAACATTAACAGACCTGCTAATTACCACGGAATGGAGACTAACTCCTCCAGAACGTATAAAGGAGAACTTCTGTCACCCCCACCAGAGAGGCTGAGGATCCTTCACTGTCGTTTCTCCTCCCGTTTCAGAGCCTTCCCTGCCTGGGCTCTCGCCTTCTCTTAACGCCCTGAAAGCGACGCTATGAGCCAACATTTCTACCGATTTGGGGATGGGAGTTTCAGTTCTTTTTCTGCTCACTGTGGCAGACTGGGTGGTGGGAGAAGTTCATCTACCGTAAGCTATTGTGAAGACGATAGAGGAGAAGGAAGGTACAGTGGGTATGGGTATGGGTATGGTTATGGCAGCAGGAGTCTCCACAACCTTGGTGGGTTTAGGAACGTTTCTACTGGTGGAGGCTACGGAGGAGAAGGAGGAGCATATGGGAGGTGCCTGGAATTTGGTGGTAGGAGACATCTTGATAGGGGCTTTGGTGGAAGAGGATATTTTGTGGGAGCTTTTCAAGGTGGTGAGGCAGGGCTTGGTAGAACGTATGGCAGAAGTCCAGGCAGGGAGGTGCTCGGAGGAGGCTTTGGTAGAAATGCCTTTGGCGATCAAGGGGCTGGAGAGGGTTTTGGGCGGGCGGGTATTGGTAGAGGCATTGAGGAAGTCCATGTCAACACCAACCTGCTGAGGCCAATACAAGTAGAAGTGGATCCCGAGTTCCAGAGAGTGCGGTCAGATGAGAAAGAGCAGATTAAGGCTCTCAACAACAAATTTGCGTCATTCATCGATAAGGTGAGTCCCTGTTCTCTTTTTTACTTGTTATCTGGAAGGGGGAAATATAAGGAGTGCTGCTCTGCCCGTGTGAGGCACGGGGACAACTTTACATTGCATCTTCTCCCCCCCCAAAATCAGAGCGTTGGCTGGATTCCCTTGTGCTTGTGTGAAGTTTTTAATAGCTTGCTATAAACGCCGCTGCGTGAATCACTTACATTTAGCCCTGGGATAAGGATCTCTGAGTCGCCTTTTGTGGCAGGACAGCAACAAACTACTGGGATATCACTGACACATTAAGTGACTTCTCTTTTGAGGAAAAGGATTTCTGCATGGCTGGTAATATTCTGGTGCCTGGGAACTGTTGATGCTAGCAGGAAAAATGGGTGATGGGCTTGGATATCCTTGATGTGTTCTGTTTCTTTTTCTGAAGCAAAGCAAAATGTTGCATTTCGCCGAACTGCAAACCAAATTCTTTCTTTGCTTGGAGGTCCTAACCTCTTTCAGGTGGTCAGTGGCCCCCCCATCTTTCTTCTTCACCTCTTTCTTGGTTTACACTACAATACTTCCGCCTCTGTCTGCCGTCGTCGTCTCTTTCGTTTCTACTCACAGACACAGGAACAAACCAGCCACAAAAACACTTCCACCCGCACAGACCTGACATGCGCCTTCGAGTGGTGACACGTGTCTCTGTGTAGTGCGGAAGCTTGTATTAATTGTTACACGTGAAGGCTTAATGGCTTCTTGTATTACCCTACCGAAAAGGTGTTGGTTACACCCAGAAGTTTTAAGCGTGCTTAGTCCTGAAAAACAGGAGCACCTTTCCTTTAACTCTCCTTTTTTTTTCCTTAAACTTTCTGAATGCCAGTTTCCAGGTTCTAACCTGTTCAGTGTCCCAGCTGAAGAGACGCTATCCCTCTGGTTTCCAAAAATACTAGCTGTGCACGTCATAGGTCCTCCTGACCTTCTTCTCTAAGGCAAGGTATATCTAGGAAGAGAGTGGTCCTACGTGTGGTCTTCTGAGAGGGGGATAATTCTTCTCATGTAGTTGGGTGCCTAAGGTACTTCAGGAACAGCTGAAGTCTCCCTCCACCCTAATCGTCTCCCTAAATATTGTGCATTTAAAAGATGAAAAGCCAGCAACGATTTCAGTATCAGCTTTGAGAAGCAGCAGTAAAATCATGGCCTTTATATGCAACAGATTGGGAAAAAAGAGGTGCGTCCCCTGTTAGTCTACGCTGCCTCCTGCGTTGGTGGTGCCAGTGTCGCTACCGTTGGTCCCACCTGGCAAAACCTTTAGATGTTACCCTGTTGGAAAGATTAATTAGGATTTGTTTTGCTATAGGGACTAATGCTGATGTCAGAGTTTCCCGCAGTGCTTTCCGGTGCTGAGACACTCTTCTGCTTTGCCTTTCAGGTTCAATGTCTGGAGCGGCAGAACCAGGCTCTGATGGCCAAGTGGGAACTTCTGCAGCAGCAAAGTGCCCGACCAGAGGAGAGCAGAAATATCGCCTCTTTCTTCCAGTCTTACATCAGCAACCTGCAGAGGCAGCTAGAAATGCTCCAGAGCCAGAAGGAGCAGCTGGATCCAGAAGCTTATAATATGCTTCAGCTTGTTGAAGATTATAAAAAGAGGTGAATAATCACAAGTCTGGGAAAAAGCATACTGCAATTTCCCAAGGCAATGCTAATCATGCCCTGGGATGGCATAGCTTAGCTTCGCACCTTGGGGAGTTTTGTAGCCATTGTAGCACTACTTTGCAGGAGGTTCATTACGGGACTTGACTTTGACACTGGAGGACTAAAGCAGATTTGGTAGAAGCCAGAACAGTAAGAGGGAAATCAAAGACCCTGCAGATCTATCCCACTCCTTCCTCCTCCCATCCTCCTTCACGCCCTTCTTCCCCCGGGCAATGAGTAGCCCAGGACTCCTTACCAGTGGGGTCAAGTCCAGAAGAGTCACTTCTGGCTTAGCTACACCCAAAAGCTAATATATGTCCACAGTTCTGCAACAGGGGAAGTTTAGTTCAGAATTACAAGGCTGTTCAAACTGAAGTATATCTAAATTAGCCGCATTTTGTTGGCTAATTTTGCATATACTTTTGCAGAGGGTTTGCAATTGCCTTCGCAGCTGCCAGAAATAGCAGTTAAATGAAAACTTGACACATTCCCTTTCTGGATGATTCCCTTTGGTTTCTGGCCCACTTGACTGAAAAAGTAAGGCAGGCAATGAGCTACCTGTTTCTTTTCTCTGATGCAACAGATTCGAGGACGAGATCAACAAGCGCGCATCTAAAGAGGAGGAGTTTGTGGAGCTTAAAAAGGTGAAGTAATCCAAGACATTGAGCTAAATCACAGCCTCAGAAATAAAGCAATAACTGGATGGTATTGAGGCTTTCAAAAGCAGCATCTCTGCATAACTTCGTCTAACTCTCCTCTAACTGAAGGCACTGAAAACCTGAGCTTTTTACTGCAAGACTGGAGAGAAATCATGTCCTCTAGCGACTGACCAGTCCTTTGTAAGATGAGTATTTAAAAAGTGCCGGTCTTTCTCTATTCACTCAGTCACAACGTCGGTGAGACATTGTTATTAGGAGTGAAATAATAGCTATAGATGGCTTAGGAGACGAGAAAATTGAGATGACTTTTTATTGGAAAAATTAATGAAGTCGATGTTTCTACATTTTGCGTTTTCTCCAGGAACACATTTATCGCCACAGCTATTTTGCTTATTTCTAAGCCATTCTTTTCTTCTAAGCGTTAGAAACTTTCCCTTTGTTCCAATTGCTTCTCAAATGAAAGCTGAGCTTCATGGGACATTATTTGACTCCAGGAACGAAGGCTTTAAAGAAATGTACCAAGTCTTGCAAGAATTGCACTTTAGTGGAGAGTTTGCCAAGCATCAAAGCGATACAAATATGCCTATGGCTTTTTTTTACAGGAACTGGACAGCGTCTACATGGGAAAAATGGAGTTTGATGTTCGTGTGGAAATACTGAAGCAGGATCTTGAGTTCCTCAGATGCTTACACGAAGCTGTGAGTACGCTTCTCAGATGAAAAACTTACCCTCGGGTCTTGAAGGATGTGTGTCTTTCAGAGGTTTTCGGAAATTTCATCTGAACGGGACTTTGCGGAGTGCTGTAGAGAGTGGGTCATCCTTGGCCTTTGATCTTATAAAGTCCTCTTTCATCTGTGAGTGAAAAGGGGGTCTGGTGTGTCACGAAAGCTGGAAGAGACACTTGAAAATTAAAACTGGTGGTGGAACAATAGGAGCCGGGGGATGCAGGTTAGGGAACTTCCAGTGGGTAACTGGCCAGAGGGTGCCATTTCTTTCCTCGTAACACAACCTGGACTGCTCACATGAACTGTTAAAGTCCAAAATTTTGTTCTCCTTGCAGGAGCTGTCCCAGCTGCAAACAGTAGTTGGCAACGCCAATGTCATTCTGTCCATGGACAACCATAGAGAACTGAACATGGATGGCATCATTGAAGAAGTCAGGCAGGAGTACGAGACGATTGCTCAGAGAAGCAAAGCTGAAGTAGATGACATGTATCAGGGCAGGGTGAGTAAACATCAACAAGAGGGGGAGGCAAGTCTGTCTGCTCAGTGGAAAAGAGACCAAAAATGTCTGTTCTCTTCTCTGCATGTCAGTACCAGGACCTTCAGAGCATGTGGGTAAATCAACGTGAGCAACTCAGGAACAGTTATCAGGAAATCCAGGAACTTACCAGGCAGATCCAAAGACTCCAGTCAGAAGTTGAAATTGCAAGGAGAAGGGTAAAGCTGATACTTTCCAACATGACTAAACTGTTTAAGTCACTTTTACATGGGGACTCAGTGCAGTGCAATGGAGCCTATCCTTTGGAGGCAAACCTAGAGATGATGTTTGCTCTTCAAAATGAAGCAGATTTAGAATTTGGCTGTCTACACTGGAATTTAATTTGGGTTAATTTACCCAGCCTAATACATATTCTGAGTTCCGTCACTGGAAGGTCTCTTAATTTCCAAGGACTGCCAGAAATTTTGAAAATCCCAGTCCCCTAGAAGGGAAATGGACATGTTCTGGTTTTGTCCTCTGCAGAATGCCAACCTCCAAGAAACCATCAAAGGCACGGAGCAGCGCGGGAGCTCTGCCATCACAGATGGCCAGCAAAAGCTTCAGGATTTGGAAAATGCCCTGCAGCAGGCCAAAGATGACCTCACTCACCTTCTTCACGATTATCAGGAGCTCCTGAATGTGAAATTGGCCCTGGATATTGAAATTGCCATGTACAGATCGCTCCTTGAGGAGGAGGAGACCAGGTAGGTACAAACTATTCATCCTGGATAGAGGCACCTGTGCAAAGCAGCGTGTCCCATCCTTCAGCCTACCTCTTGGATCTCCAGGATGAATTGCTGCCTGGAAGGAGTGACCTCTTTCATTGGCCTACAGATAGAGCCTAGCCTGGCTTTCACTTTTATGGCATGCATTAGCTCACTGTCACTTTCCCTTTACAGGATACAGGAGGGCTCACCAGCCACAATCTGTAAGTATCTAAAGGCTTTGCTTCATTTTTTTAACAAAGCACTTTACCGTTTGGTTGTCTGTGGCACTTAACACCTACCGTCAGAACAACCTCTCTTAGCTCCATTCTGAGCTCCCTAGGGAAATGGAGGGAATGGCAGTCCCTTGAGAGGGCGTGTGTGAACACATCCGTATATGCATTAATATGCCAACATTGAGCTACTGAACTTGGAACTTTTTGGCTAAGTTCAGCCAAATCTGTAGGAAGTGGAAAACACCTCACTTATTCTATCGGGCCATGCGGTGCATGTCAGACCTAAAGGAAAAGGAATTGAGCCCTAAAATTTGTAGAAATCCAGGGCCAGCTAAAAGAGAGAGAGATATGTACTCTTAGCCTTCTTAAAGGAAAGGCAGTACTCTCCGTTCATGTATGGAGTAAGACGTAAGTTATGTTAAAGATAAGCCAATAAAGACAAAACCACATGAGAAAATATTTCATTGAAAATCTACTAGTGAAGATCCTTGTTGCCCCTTTCCAAAGCTATGACAATGACGGCTACAGTACACAGAATGATGGCCATCCATAAGAATTATATCAGCAGTGCATAAAATTATTTGGGTGAAAAGAGTAAGGTGGACATAATATCTATTTCTTACAGGTGTCATTGACGACAGTGGAAGTGCTACAGGACTCTTTGGAGTAGGATATGGAGACTTGAAAAGCGGGAAGGGGGTGCTGAGCTCTGGTGGTGTGAGGAAGAACAGAAGAAAAGAATCAATCTCTGGGGGAGAAAAATGTGGAAGACTTGGAGGGTGGGAATACAGTTCTGGCAGTGGAGGCTCCATGTCTGGAGGTGGCCACAGCTGTGGAGGAATGGGATCCAGCTCAGGCAGAGGAGGCTCCATGTCTGGAGGTGGCCACAGCTCTGGAGGATGGGGATCCAGCTCTGGCAGTGGCAGATGCAGTCCCCACAGTGGAGGGATGAGCTCTGGCGGTGGCAGCAGCTCTGGCCGGAGAGGGTCCAT
>JANZLQ010000017.1:2510066-2553697 GCA_026212715.1 Elanus axillaris | reverse complement strand
CCCCCTTTAGCAAGTGCTTTACTTTAAACCTCTGACCAGCCTCTCTGAACATCAACAATTCATGAATCAGCCGGGCGTTCCATCAGAAATTCAGCAGTACATCACAAAGCCGCACAAATCAAATCAAACATGGGCTTGGGCACTAAGGCTTTAGCATAACAAAAGGAAGAGCTCATCTCCTGCCGGCTGAATATGCTTCCCAGGAGGACCTGACCCACCTTCCATGGGCAATTCCTTACTTCTGTATGGCTCGGAGAACCTCTTCCACCCAAGAAAACAGCTTCAGCTGGAAGGGATAAGAGCTCCTCTAGATTTATAGGGAGGTTGCTGTAACCTAATTGCAGCTGCAATATTTTTTTTTTCCTTTTCTAATCTTTTTGCTTTAACAGGTAGTGTGATGCCATCCCATTCAGGGTCCCGGATTCCCATACATCCCCCATTCATTTCCACTGTGCAGTTCCATGGGAGGAAGACATCAACATGAAAGAGATCAAAACAATCCTTTGCTTCGTTGCAAGCCTCAGCTTTACAGGTGCTAATCACTGCGCAGAGATACGATATATGCATACGCCAGGAACTGAGCAAATCTAGGGAGCGTGTGATGTTGTGTACTCTCATTAAGACTTCAAAGGCGCTACAGAAATTTGGCGCCCAAAGGGTGGGACTAATTTCACCTAACTTTAACCATCCAGAAGTGGGGCGCCTGGTCTAGTTGTCTGGTTGTCTAGACTGCCTCTGGTAGTCAATAAGAATAGAGGTAAGTACCTCCAGAGGTGGATTCCTCCCACCTGTCTTAGCTGCCTATTTTAGGATGCGATGAATCACCGTCTGGAGATGCCTATCTCTTTCCATTAGCCATAGAGGAAGTCTCAAAGGCGAAATTAGAATACAAGGCCAGTTTGATGGCTGAAGGAGGGAAGAAGGTGCACCCCGGCCCAGTGTTTGATGAATTTTATGAGGAGTATCCTTTGAAAATCCCAGCCTCGACTTTTAACGTAGAGCAGATGTAGGTTAATGAGAAGAAAAAATACATTACCATATTGAATTCCCTTGGACAGCTTTGGCTTTAGTATATGAGGGAATGAGGCTGCATTAATCAAACCAAGTCCTTAACATCTCACGAATGTCGTCGACAAGAGTTTATACAGTCCAAGAAACAACGTGTATAAAAATACATGTTACGACCCACTCTTACATCCAGCAAATGGTGTTAGCATAGGTAGGTTATTGCCATTGTCCTATCTGAATGCAACGAGTTTTCTATGGCTGCGGATAATTACAGAGATGGAGCATGGCTCTTTGAGACTATCGCATAAAACTTATTTTAAGAGCTAGTTCAGATTCATCTCCAGAGGCAAAAAAACCAAATGAGTGAACTTCATATGTTCTTATAACGAATTCCATTTTCAGCAGCACATTCAGGGAGACGCATGCTGACAAAGGGAGAGATTGCAAGTTGTCAGAATGACTCATCCAACCTCTCATAAAAATATTTTCCTTTTTTGCTTCCTCAGTCCTTCCCCTCCTTTTTTTTTTGAGTCAAAAAGATGCAATTTTTGCTTCAGAGTATTCTCCCGTTTCCCACGTCCGTACTCACAACAACAAATTGTCGATTCTTGAGGTATTATGTACCAACAGACAAAACACTCGTCGTTCCTTGGAAAGACCTAAAAGACCTTAAGTGAACCTTCTGCATAGCTGCCTTCTCACTGGGATTCGGGAGCAGCAGCAGGGATTTGGCTAACACAGGAATTTTACCCAATACTGGGCAACTTACGCCCCAAATCTCTTTTACCTATCGGGAAGCCCGTCACTCCGGTGAGGTGTTTTGGGAATGGGACTACTGCAGCACAGCTGGTTCGCAGACATTTAATCGAAGTCTGTGCTACGTTCCAGGTGTCTCCCACAGAGCCGAGGTGTATAATGGGGTGCGGAAAGGGAGCAGTGGCACACCAGCCTTCGGCCTGAATTCTGGTCCAGGATGGATGCAGTTTTCCTATCTAGAGCTCGTAACAATTGTCTTTTGTACTCTTGTTTGGATTCAAATATGCATTTCACTTCTGATAAATCTTGTTTTAGAGCTTAAAGGATCCGGGAGGTTACAAGCTCTAGCTTGAAGTCTCTAATACTTGTTTTAACTGATATTGCCAATTGTGCTGGCAACCCAGTATGAACTGTGAGCCTAAAATACTATAAACAAAGGTGTAATCCAAAAGTCATGCTGTAAATATGTTGAACTATCCCATTTGTATAGAGCAAAAATATCTGTTTAAGCAACTAATTTATACCACCGGCCCCTCAAACTCACGTAAGTTGCAATTACACGTTCAATTAATAGCCTCGTGAATCTCGGTGCTGTAGTCACGTCCTATGGTTTCAGTGTGCATGTCTTCTTTTCAAGAACTTGATATTAGAAGGTTTAATGTTTTAAGGAGGTTTAGCACTGGTTTTATGATTTGCAGCGCCTGATCCTATCTCTTGGAAAACATTTTTGGGGGGGGTTTAATGAGAATGAGGGAACACAGCTACTGGGTGTCTCCAGATACCATCACGTTGTACGTATAACCTGCAGACTTCTCCAGGCATCGCTCCCCTTCAGTCAGGAATGCCTGAGGGCATTTAGTTGTTTGCACTATAATGTCTCTTTTTCTCCCAAACACTTTACTCTCAAAGAGCTGAAAGAGCCCTATTGTTTTGACTTTCCAAACGTCAGTTTGGAGAAGGCCCTGAGATGGTTGGCAGCTAGGCTCACTGTCTCACCTCCTTGGGCTGGTGATTAGGAGATAGAGATTCGTCTTGCCAACGTGAGACAAAGCCTTCTCTGCCGTCCAGTCTAATCCACTCATTAAGACTTCCTCTGTTGATGGAGAAAGACCAGTGCCTGTGGAGGGTGAATCACCCCAGTTCCCCTAAGCACAGACCCAGGGGCTGTTTCTCTTGGAGCTGTATCTCCATTGAGTGTCAAGGACGTGTCTGGCAGTCACCCAACTTTTAGCTGTCGCTTCTTCAATGAGACGGATCTCTCCAGCCTGAAAAATGCTACTGTTCCTTTCTTGTTCCCTGTAGAGACTACCAGAAGGTGGATCAAAAAAGTCCCTGACATCCAGCTTGGTAGAAGCTCCGATATAGCCAGGGCCAAAGATTTAACTGTGTCAAATGGACTTCAGGTTAAGAAATTGCAGCATTACTCAAGTGAAAATGTCATTGACTGCACAGAACATAACTCCGGTAAGCACACTGGTTCCTGGATGCAACCTGCTCTGTTCGGGTGGTGTTTCCTGGTGGTGAAAGGAGGTCAGTGTGAAACGCTGCATTGGAATGTTTTTTGGGGGGGCGTTTTGAGTCCTTGCAGATGAATCCAGACCCATAACTCAGTGAATTTACTGGTGTTTCAGGTACAGAAATGATCCATCCATCACAACACAACTTCCACAGTGTTTTTCCATGGTTGACTTTTTTTTTTTTTTGGTTACTTTTCCGCACCCAAAGATTGTGAAATTACCCCCACAAAGTGCAAGTCTGCAAAACATGCCATCATACACAAAAAACCATGAGACACAAAACCCCAAACGACACACTGCAAACAAATCACAAAGAGTTTCTTCAAAAAATGTTTGCTAAACTATAATTAGCGTAAGTTAGGGGAACACTTCAAACCGTAATATATTCTAAGCTAACTTGCAAACAGAGCACTTTTAGATTCCTTTTTATTTCCTCAGTAGTTAGTATTTGCCGGGCTGTTTTGCATTTTGAGGAGCATTTATTGCTGCCGGGCAAACCAAACCCTTAAGCACTTTAAATTAATGTCCTGATCCTATCAAAGCCAGCTCCTCAAATATATATAAGGGGTAGCATCACTGTGTCACTTCAGTGGGATCTCTGTTCCTCTCCTGCAGAAGAGCTTCCCCTAAACTTCCATATTCCACCTTCAAATAAGCCACGATGAGCAGACAGGCACCTACAGTGAGATCTGTCCTGGGACGAAGAGGCTTCAGTTCAGCTTCAGAGATTTGTGGTCGCAGCTACGCTGCCTCTGCCTGCCAACCCGTCCGATGTGGAGCTGGTGCCTATAGCAGCAGGAGTGTCTGCAACCTGGGTGGAAACAGGAGAATTTCCTACGTGAATGGGGTCTGCGGTACTGGATGTTTTGGAGAGTTCGGCTTTGGAGGCGTAGGCTACGGTAGTGTTGGAGGAAGGGTTGGCCTTTGTGGCCCCAGGGGATATAGTATTGTGCGAGGTTACCCTGATCGCAAGGCCGATGGCATCCAAGGTATCTGCATCGATGAACGGCTTCTGAAGCCCCTCTGCGTTGGGGTCGACCCGCTGGAACACGAAATACGCTGTCAGGAGAAGGAACAGATCAAGACACTCAACACCCAGTTTGCCTGCTTCATCGACAAGGTGAGTGCAAACCTGCTTTGAGAAAAGTAAAACACAGTGAAACCCCTCCAACACCCCGGTCCAGCTGATGCCGTGAAGCAAGGGTCCAGATTCCCACAGAGCCGTGTTGGGTCAGACTGGGATCTCCAGTACTGGGGAAGGGCTCATCTCAGCCGCACACCAGCCCTGGTATTTGCTGGTGTTTGTATCGTGGCCACGGTAGCACCGGACTTTCTTGCAGGTGTCTCCTCTCTGGACAGCCTTGGTTCAAGGCTGGATTTCTCACGGCAGCCTTGTTCTAGCTCAGCGAGAAGTTACAGCCCTGGCGGGCTCATCTTTCTGTCCTCCGCGAGAGCCTTTCCCCCCCTCTGTCTTTAAATATAGCGACTGTTCCAAAAAAACATTCCTGAAGGCAAATCTTGATTCAGGCACCCAAACCTTAGATATCTACGTCTGAGCTGTCACCTTAGGATCCCTTCCTAGAAAAAAACAGAGACAAACAGGTTCCACCCTCTGGGGGACTCAATCTCATCCCAAAATACATCAGAGGCACCGTCCAGAGGAGCCTTATTTCTATTAGTTGGCGAGAGAGGCAGATTTAGACATGTGACTTTTAGATTTCTGAATAATTTAGACATGTGCCTTTTAGATTTCTAAATAAGGGCAGATAATTTTATGATCATCGTGGCATATCACCTCTCACTTCCTGAAAATCCTATTCTTGCACCTGCAGTTTCGTAGTGAAGAGCAGACAGTTAAACCAGATATCGAATTATTGCATTCATCTCTGTACTTGAAGAATTGCTATTTTATGGCCTGCAGGTCCGATTCCTGGAGCAGCAGAACAAAGTGCTGGAGACCAAGTGGGGCCTCCTGCAGCAATACGTCCTACCCAAGAAAGGGAAGAACCTTGAACTGTACTTTGAGAATTACATCTGTGACCTGCGGAAGCGCCTGGACTGCTTGCTGTGTGAAAAGCAAAAACTGGGCAGTGAAGAATGTGCCACAAGCCAGCTGGTAGAGGAGTTCAAGTGCAAGTAAGGACCTTCAGGTCTCCTCTAGCTGTTGGCACTTCACTTCTCTGGTTCATCTCGGGCAACATCTCCCAGACATGTGGCACATCCCCTTTGGGGATGTCACATTCTTCTGTCTCGCTGCAAACTCTTTGCATTGTTAATGTTGTTGTTCGTGAAGAAGCTTCTGATCTTGGGATGGTCTAATGTTGGGTCTCCAGACACTGATCTTACAGTGCCTGATGGCAGTCTGAGCAAGCAAAGGTTGTTATTTATACCTGATGGTTAACGTCTGTGTGTCTGATAGTACTCCTTGCCTCAGCCCTTTTCTTCTCCTTTTCCAACAGATACGAAGAGGAAATCAACAGGCGTACAACTGTGGAGAATGAGTTTGTGGCACTCAAAAAGGTGAGAAGCTCAAAATACATGAATCATTATACCTATAATAGGTTTATTCGGTGTAAGGCTTGGCTGAAATAGTGCATTATTAGGAAGTGCCCGGCAAAAGTGTTGCAATGTGCAGGAGAGTGGCCTGTAAAGAGACACAGGGTTAGAAAAAGAGGCAAATGCAGGTAGAAAGTAAAAATAATGCATCCTCAACGCTTACATCATCAGCACTACAGCAATAGTTTTGTTACCCCAAGCACATTCTTGAAGCGTAATGGGAGGGTGCATTTGTGGAAGGTGGACAGAGTGGGAGAGGTCACACTGGAATACCTGGTGTCTAAGACTCCGGTTATTTTCTGACTCTGTCTTCACATACTTTATACTTGGACATCAGAAAAGCAGAAATCATTTGAACAATATTAAAAAATTACATTTAAATACTCATTAGTCAATTCTGTGTTTGTAGCTAGGTCCTAAGTAATAAATAAACTAATCCCTGTAAGTCACGTTGGAATGGTTTTGTTTTCCTTTAGGAGACACCGGGGCATCTTGACTCATCCTCTCACACCTTTCTGCTCTTGAAATCTTGTTGAAACATGTTTCTGTTTTATTGGCGCTGCCTCTGTCTTCTGTGTGTTTCTCCAATGTTTTCAGCGAGATTGGGCTGGAACCTGTCTCCTCTCTTTCAGGATGCAGACTGCATCTTTTTGAACAAGGAAGAGCTGGAGGTGAAGGTGGATCTGTTAAGAAGGCAGTTGGAGTTGCTGAAATGTGTGTTTGAGGAGGTGAGTTTCTCTGGTCTGTCCCAGGACTTTGGCGGTGCTGCCTCAACCTTCAGGTGCTCCAAATTTCTACAGCTTGAAACCTGCCTTGGACATGTCTCACCCCAAGCCCTGAATACTTGAAAGTATGGAAGTATAAGGTTGATATAATATTAACATGATTATGCTGGAAATAGGGTGGTTCCCCCTTTCTTAATGCAGCTCCAGGTATGAATTGGCTGTGTCCTAACTCTACCCCTGAGAAAAGTGATGCGTCTGTCTCGTTACTCCGGATTGCAGTTGTCTGATTAGAGCTAAAGAAACTCCCAGCTTAATACTGTCATTAACATCAGTAAAGCAGCTGAAGATGACAGGATACCAAGGGTTAAGTCACTCAAATTCCTTGCCCTTGATGTGGACAGAATTGCTGCAGGTCAGCGTGTAGGTCAGCGGCTAACATGTGGCAACTCATCTAGCAGGGAGGATTTTCTGCTGAGCCAACCTGAGGGACATTTCTTGACTTGTTGTATCCATCAGCTGAGCAGCGTGGCTCCTTGTCCCAGCCCTTGCTTCACTATAAAGTCTGAGAATTGCTAACAGCTGACTAAGCCATTCCCCAACGTGTAGGAACGAGCTCAGGTAGATCGCCAGCTATGCGACACTTCGGTCATCGTGAAAATGGACAACAACCGAGACCTGGACATGGAAAGCATCATCAAGAATGTTGAATGCTGGTACCAAGAAATAGCTCAGAAGAGCAAAGAAGAAGTTGATGCTTTCTACCAAACCAGGGTGAGTAAGAAGCAACCTGGCTGTCTGCCTGGCAACTTAACAGGCTGCAGGTCAAAAAGGATGATTGTCTCGCTTCTTGGTTCCAGTTTCAGGAGCTTCAGGATAAGAGAGGCAAGTATTGCGATGATCTGCAAAACAACAAGTGTGAGATTTCAGAGCTAACCCGGATGATACAGAAGCTGCAGTGTGAACTGGAGAACGTGAAGAAGCAGGTAGGAGAGGCCCAGAGGCAGTGTTTCCAGAACGGGCAATATCTCGGAGGACAGCTCAGATATGGGGGAAGATGACGCATTGGCCTTTAGTAGCCTTAAGACCTGCCCTAGGCTGTAGTTGGGAAGTGTATTGTTTGTTGAAAAGTGGCTAGAGAGAAGGGAAGCTGGTGGGTTTTTTTTTCTCTGTTTGCAATTGGAAGAGCAGATTAACCCAAAACCAGAACGTCTGGGAATTAGGAAACGAAGCCTTGCAGACACGTGCACTGTTATCCTCCCCTCTGACAGGTCTCCTGCCTGCAAACCTCCATTTGTGATGTTGAGCAGCGTGGGGACTGTGCTCTCAAAGACGCCCGGGAGAAGCATGTGGAGCTACAGAATGCCCTCCAGAAGGCCAAGGATGAGCTGGCTTGCATGCTGCGGGATTACCAGGAGCTGCTGAACGTCAAGCTGGCCCTGGATATCGAGATTGCGACATATAAGACTCTACTGGAGGGTGAAGAGAGCAGGTGGGTGATGGAGACCTTGTCCCTTTTCTCCTGTATATCAGAGTCCGGAACGATTCAGGCTCCCAAGTGAATTTTGCAGCTCCAGGATCCTTCCAGGCTCACAGGAACTGGGGCTGGAGAGATGGCTGGAGGCCATACAGGCCACCCTTTTGCCGGCAAAACCCAGTTCCTGTCCTAGGGATAGTCGGACTTGCTAAAACAAGAGATTAAGTGGGCTGGTTGTACAGCTGGAAGTGATGAGTAACATCAGGTTTCTAGATGTGCATGCAACTGGTTAATAGGATAACGTGCATTTCTCTTCTCTCCCCTAACAGGATATGTGTGGGGAACCCGGTGAGCGTGTGTAAGTAACCTGAAGATTTACAGCCATGAGGGTTTCTCATTTTAGGAAAGACAGTTTATGGAGCAGTATTATCTGCCTGCCCCAGCCCCCTCTGCTTCTGCCTCCCTTTTCCATTTCAGCCCAGGCTGATGTTGAAGGTTTAGTCCCAGAAATCTCAAATACCTCTGAATTTCAAAAAGACCAGCTTTTTGGATGGAAGGGGAGAAGGTCAAGTTTGCGACCCTTTTCTGCTCTCGGAGGCAACAGTGAGCTGCTCTGGCGAAGCTGCCAGGCAATGCTCTGATGCGCAATGAACCTGGGAAAGAATAGGCCACCAGCCCGATGAGCAACGTGGGAACCGGGAGGATCTGTGAGGGGATGTGTTGGGATGTGGGGGAGGAGCTGGAAGGAGCAGGGGCTCGAATATGTTGGACAAATCTAGAGGAAATCAGGTTTGGTCGGTTCTGTCACTCATGAAACAACTTGCCTTGTGAGAGTCTTCCAGTTTTCCTCTCTAAATAATTAATCCCATGGGCTGTCTTGCAGCTGTGGTCAGCAGCGGCTACAATATCCCGGATGACTGTGGGATGCTGGCTGCAAACGGGGCTGTGTGCGGCTACGGCTCCCTGGGGAGACGATCCGGACGACACAGCTCCCAGAATGGAGGATTCAGCTCCCGGAGTGCTGGGATCCACCCCAAGAGAGTCATTAGCTCGGTGGCCAAGCAGTGTGTCCCAGAGGTGTATTGCCAAGCTGGAGGGGTCAACTGCAAAAACGGGGGATTCAGCTCCCGGAGCGGGGGGTACCCAGCCCGCACCGTCATCAGCGCGGGAAATGGGGGCTTGAATGCTCGGATGGGGCCGTGCCAAGCCGGTGGGGTGGTCAGCTTCGGGAACCAAGGCTGCGTCATTAGGCAGCTGGGGGGGTCTCCCGTCGTGGTGGCAAACAGCCCTGAAGTTGTGGGGTGCAACAATGGCGTGGTGGGGAACTTCGGGGTTGTCAGAGACCCGTGCGTCGTTCCATAGGGCTGCCGGCTGGCACGGCCAGCGGCGCCGGAGAGCAACGCTGAGACCACGCAGGATAGTTTCTCTGCCCAGTAGTAGCAACATTTGTCACCAAGCCCTTTCCCACATTTATTAGCATCAGATATATACCCCACCAAGTTATGTTTTGAGAGTCCCCAGCCCTAAAGACACATCTAGCAAGCTTCTCCAGCAGGTGCCCAACACGGTATTATTTCGCGGAGTTTACACAGTCTAGATTATCACAGCTTTAAGGGTTTGCTTGTTGCACTGCCTTCGCTGGCTTTTCCCGTAACGAGCAGATTCATTAACAATGTTCTTCCTTTCAAGACACCTCTTTTTCTTCCAGCTCCTCCCAAAGCATTTCAGAAAAGAGAGAGATGATTTAACTTTCCCAGGAGGCACTGGGAGACCACGCCCCCCCCCCTTTTTTATTTTGTCAAAGAAGAAACCCTGAGCTGCAAAATTGAGCTTAAATTTTAAACAAGGCAATTTCAACTTTCAAAGCACCTGCTAGTTACACTGCAGCCATAGGCTTTTTGTGGAATTTGCTTACGGATGAATACGTAGTACTTTCATTTGCTTCTGCATGTTAGGGGTGGCTAGTTCAAAGCGTGCTGATTTTTAGAAGAGCTCACCCCCATCCCTACCCCCAAAATGCCAAGGGAAGTTATTGGTGCGTAAATCTTCTGAGCTGACATCTTGCACTCACATGAACAGAGCTTCTTCCATTGACTGCTCAAACTTCCCAGCGCTTTACTGTGCCTTCAATAAACTGCATTGAAAGTACGTGTTTCATCTCTGAATTTTTCCGTAGATGGTATTTAAAGAAATTACAAAAGTGGGTGAAGAAGTACGCTTTTGCATTTTATGGGGGGGAGGAATGAATCAAACATATTTTGATTCTCTTTAGGCAGTTTGGAGCACAGTGGCACTCAGATGCCAGGAGAGTCCAATGGGGTTATTCTGTTTTATTTACCTCCTTATAGCACACCACCTATAAGACATTTTATAGCCCAAGTAACAACTGATGTCCAACATTGCCAGAAACCTCCCAAATAATTCTGAGCACTGTAAATTGTCCTCTACGACAAGTTTGCCAGCCTGTAGCTTCTTCCACTGCTGCAACCTCAGGACAACGTATTTGTCGGATCCTTCCATGTCACAGCAGTTGAATGAACGCAGAAGCCAGCGCTGGCCTGGGCTCAACAGGCTTGTGATCAGGACTCTGCCCTGCCAGAGTCTTATCTATTTCAGACATAAAAACTGCTTCGGTGGCGTGAGGGCTGACAAAGTGCGACGTTTCCCCTGTATGACTTCAAAGGTAAAGAGATGTGTTGTGAGATCTCTTGGCCATAATGGGGTGGGACTGACTTTGTCTCAGTTTTGAAGTCTTCCATGTCAAGCTCAACAAGTGAGCTGGTCGCTGGGGGCTCATTTCATGGAGAGAAACCAGCACTTCCATGGGGTGATTCATCTGACCAAACACAGGTGCCTAATTTAGCATGAAGTGCACCAAGCTCTAGACTCTACTGGCTGCATCAATTAGATCTCTGCTGGCTTTGCAGGCAGCCTCAGGCGGGGGCATTAGCGCAAAGAGAGACATCACCACGCGAGACGCCTGCATGGACTCGGATGAATACACCCTGCCCGTCATCCGCTGGATTCGCAGACGTTATTATCACAGTGAATTTCTTCCTGTCTCCAGCACATGAAGTATTACAGGTCGCACGGCACCACTAATCTCCCTGCTCTCACAGGGCAAAACTCTAATTGCAACCTGAAAAAAAAGTGAATATTAAAGACTGATGCAAGGAAGAAGATAAGCACCTCTGGGGAAGGGCATGAGATGTCATTTCTATGCTAAGAGTAGAAACTCTTTCATCTTTGACCATCTGCGTCTCAGACTCTGGTTGGGCGAGGTGGACAGTCCTCCTCCTGAGCCCCTCCCTCGAACAAGGAAACCCAGTTCAGCAGTTGCTACAACTTGTAAGTAAGTGGCTCCAGTTAGACTAGATGGAGCCCACCTAGGTGGGTAATGTTGCATCTGAGCTTAATGCATTCACCACTTCCAACTGTAATTGGGAAAGGCGGCAAGCCCAGTCCTTAGAGTCTCTGCTGAGATATTAGGCAGCTCCAGTTAATTGCCTGGATGTTGCCGATTCCCTGCGCGGTTTCGGGATGTCACTGTGGGCCCCGCTCAGGCGGGTTGTGCGGGACAGCTCTCCGGGAACCACTGCGGCTCCAAGTTTGGGACTTCCCTGTGGCTATGAGGAGGGACAGCCGCCCCTTCACAACCCATAGCCAGAACGACTCGCCTCGGCTTTGTTTCAGAGGCCACTTTTTGCTGGGTTTTGCTGTTGCTAAAAAAGATGGTTGCTTGAGAAAGAGGAGGTGGAGGAAGCCACAGCTTCGTGACCTGGGGTTAGTCCTCACCAGCTGCTGCTGGTTGACGTGACCAGTTGGTCTTGCCCTCGCTTGCTCTCCCTCCATGGTCCGTCGAAACAGGAACTGGCTTTGCACGACGTTCCCAGCCTCGAAGGGGTGAAAGGCCAGCAAGCCCCAGGTTTCCCAGAGCTTTCCCCTCCTGACCATTAAAGTCAGGGCCAAGGCATCCCCAGACAGGAGAAGACACAAGCCTGGGCTGTCGGTTGCAGTCCCTCATTCTAAATTTAGGAGTCTAAGCCAGCTTCCCAACATTAGCAAGGGTGACTTCTCCCATCCCAACCGAGGAAGCAGTAGGCGACTGCCTAATTTCAGTGGGAGAATAATTATCTTCTAGTGGACTAAATAATAGAGAGAAGAAAGGAAGATGATACTACCTCTTCCAAAACCAGGGCAGCTCCTTTCCTCCTTATGTTTGAGCCAACACCCAAATATTCTTAGCTATAATTTTAGCAAACCAAAAAGGAAAATGAAGGCTGCATTTGTTTTTTCTCTATAGCTACAGCTGAACGGGCTAGCTCTTAAGATTTTGTCACAGTAGCAAAAGGAAAAGGTTCATCTCAAATGGTTTTCAAACTGCTCGTTAAAGCTTGTGTGACAAGCTCAGGAACATTTCCTGGTAAGTGAAGGATTGAGGATTGTTTTGATTATTTTTTTTGCTCTTCTTTCTAATAGCAATTATCTTAAATGAACAATTGTTTTAAGTTGGGGAACTGGGTTTTCTGTCACTTAAAAATAACCAGAGAAAAACCGTTTGATAATTGAGAAATGCTTCCATTCAGTTCTTTCAGTAAAAAATATTAATAATTTAAAAATACCA
The DNA here is from genome assembly GCA_026212715.1 of Elanus axillaris. Taxonomy (NCBI): domain Eukaryota; kingdom Metazoa; phylum Chordata; class Aves; order Accipitriformes; family Accipitridae; genus Elanus; species Elanus axillaris. Next base: position 2,541,037 of record JANZLQ010000017.1, on the reverse strand, counting down.
TTCCAGTAATTTTATTCTATGAAATGTTTTGGGTTTGACGTTTTGACTGACCAATAAAAGCACTCCAAGCCAAAGCCTATGATGGTCAAGGAGATGAAGAAGAAAGTGGGAAGAGGCAAAGCCATCTAGACTAAGTGCATGGTCCAGGTCTCCTCCATCATCCATGGAGACAGACGGGCAACTCAGAGGGTCTCCCCCCTCCAAAAACCAAGCGTGTCTTGGGTGCGTTGCAGAAAGAGCAGTATGAAGACAGGGATGACTCTACTCCTGTGTCGGGCAACCTCCTGCAAATATGTCACCACCCTTTATAACCAGCGTTTTCCATTTCGGCTGGCCTGTCCAGGATGGAATGCTTCTGCCATAAATTTGTCCTCAAAAAAGACAGCCTTATCACACTGACCCACTCACCCTGAACTTAATTTATAGACTAGAAAGGGCAACTCACCTTCTCATAAAGCATCTCTCTGCACTACATACGCCAAGGATGTGGGAAGAGGTGGGACTCCTACAGGAACAGAGGGAAAGTAATCTCCAAGAAAGTCATCTCCACAGCGTGTCCCTGCAGTGCGAGGCAGAAGAGACGGCACAGCCGCAGCCATCAACTGGAAGAACACACTTCACAGTAAATATTTGAACTGGTAATTAACCCGAGTGCAATACATTAAACAAGGAAACGTTCTCCAAGCCAAGATTTTCATTTAAGCTTTTTCACTTGCTCATTATTCTCTGTGTGTGTGTGTGTGTGTGTGTGTGTGTGTGATAGTTACTATAATGTTTTTTCATGTCAAAGGCAGATACCAATTACCAAACAAAACCACACAGGCTCAAAGGACATTTATCTCATCCAGCCATGCCCCACATAGGGATATTTTCAAAGTCTGCCACTAGACGGGCTCTTTCCCTTCCTGCTCTGCCCATTTCTTCTCTCCCTACCTGGAACGAGCTAAAGATGCTAGACCTCTGCGGTCTAGCATTGGACAATGGGTCTTTGGAGCCTTTTTAGCTCAGAAGCAGCAGAAAAGGCAAAAGAAAATTCATCCAACCTTTGAGTCAGTAGCAACAGCAAGAAATTTGAACAGCTTTGCTGAAACAAGAACCGTCTTCGGTCTCTGTGCAAGTCTATGGAGTCCTTTGTCGTGGACTATGCGCAGGACGCAGCGGGGGTGGTAGAAGATGTGGCCGTACATACCATAGTTTTGGCTTTAAAGATCTCAGAGACTGCAGGAACCCCGGTGAGTGCAGAGGGTTTGGAGTTTGGAGCAGCAGAGGTTGCACGCTGAATCGTGGTGGCGGTGATCCTGGTCCCGCTCATTCTGCAAGCAGTGAAAAAACAGCCAAAGTATCAGCAGAGATGGAAGGTCCCAGCAACGGTACAGCCATGCGGCTGAACCATCTGGGACTCTGAAATACACAGATAAAGAAATCTCAGGAGAAAATCTGCCTGCTTTGCCAATAAGGTAGGAGCAGGAATTTTGCTTTATTCTGCAGTGAATTCCTTACAGAGCCAAACTGGGAAGTCCCCAGCCACATCAGAAAGGCATGGTTTGGAATACCCCACTTAAAAAAAAATTAAATAATCCACTTGTGTAATTTCAGCTTCTTATCCTAGGTGTTAAAAAAAAAGTTTAAATAGCTCAGAATTTCCTGGAGGACAGAAGTTGCATTTTTGCGGCCTGATGAAGCAGATATAGATTTATTACTTTTTTTACCGTTGCTCAGGGAATCATTATCAGGGATCATTTGCTTTTTTTTTTTTTTTTCCTTCAGCTATCCGATTTTCAAGCTATGTATCCAGCTCCCAGAAAGCACAGTGGTTTTATTTCCCCTTTCTGACCCCTGAACCAAACGAGACGGTCCAGCTCTCCTCCTGATACATTGCTTTCTGTTCTTTAATAAACACGCCGTTTACTATAATTATTACTCTATTATTGTCACTCCCAGCCCACAGGGGATGGTGTCTCGTGGCTGCCCAGGTGGGAAATCCGAGGCCGTACTTTCAGGCCTGCATCTGCAGCCTAAGGAAGCGGATGGACACTTTGCAAGGCAGGTGGGAACAAACGATACCCAAAGAGCCTGCCACAAAGCAGATGGTGGATAAATGCAGGTAAGAAATTAGCCAGTAATTAGTTCCTCCTGTGAACACTCCTTCCTTGCAGCCAGACGGTTCCACAATCCACATTATATTCAAAAGTAAGTTGTTTCTTGTGATGTGGTCAATATTACTAACGGGAGGGAGGGGGAAGGTTTCGGTCAGAGGTCTCACTTGGAAAGGGACGTATCTCAGGGCTTGTGGTCCAGGCTCAGCGTGTGGGTGGAGGATTCTCCACCTCCTTGGGTACAAGCAATATAGGATTATGCTGGATCTTTCTCGCCTCTGCTTAATACAACTGCCTTCCTTTAAATGTGATTTTAATGGAAACCTCAGTTTTCTTTAGATGCTTCAACTCAGAACTAGAACAAAGTGAATGTTGGACCTTTCTGTTTGGTGGCCAAACCAAACATCTGGGTAAATCCTGACCTGGCTGTCCCTAAGCATTTTGGGGGGTTGAAAGTTTCTCTTCTACATCAATGAAACCTGTTCAGGAGGTCTGCTCTTCTCAAAACACAGGCCAGCAGATTTGACTTCCCTTCTCCACTTTTTCTAGGCTTGCATCATTGAGGTGGCTCAAGGAAACTCCCAACCCCAGACAACACGATCCACGAGTCTGCTTAGAAGAAATGAAGGGAACCCAAAACCAAACCAGCCATGCAAACCAACGGGCTAGCTGAGCGTGAACGGCTCCGTGTCTGCATGCAGCTGGTCCTGCGTCAGCTCCCGAGGAGCCGGACGGTGCACGCCATGCCACGACAGAGCCACGGGGCAGGGCGGGATTGTTGAGGCAGGAGCTGGAATCGCTGAAATGTGTGTTTGAAGAGGTAGCAATTCCTCCCTTTCTGTCCGCAGGGAAATGCAGGTTATGGTTTTTTTCCTGGAAACACCCTCATCTTTAGCACAGCCCAGTTGAGTGTAGACAGAATTGGGTTTCGGAGCTGGACCGTCTACTTATCCGACATGTTCACTAATAGGGCTTACGCGCTAGTTGCATATGGGAACAAAAATCCCACTGATATTCTGCAGGGTTCATGTGCCACCTACACAGGGAATCCTCTGTCTCTACCCAACGCTTGTTGGCCGTGCTCCAGTTCAGTAGGTGGATTTATCCCTTTTCAGGATTAAAGGAGGCTTGGTATATTCCTCAGTGATGAATCACTCCAGGTCAGATTGTAGCTGCAGGATGAAGACTCACCTTATACAATTAGTTCTGCATTTCCCCAAAAGTGGTGCAAATGAGGGGGAAATCGCTCTGGACTGCAGCTTTTTGCAACCTTTAGGCACAAGGTTTGTAACGCCTCCATCACTGTGAAAATGGACAACCGATGGGACACAGGCACCGCCAGAAACCCCAGCATTGAACAGAGCTCAGAGCGGACATCAAAGCTTTGTACCATAAATGAAGGACCCATCAGCTACTGAATACCATTCCACAAGAGCAACTGCCAGCTCCGGAGGAGCCCAGATGTTGTCCTAGGGTAGTGTATTAAACAGGAGCTCTGCCAGCTTTCTTGAAATGGGCCATTTTGTACAACAGAAATCATATTGACGTGAAGAAAACAGGCGGGTGGAAGGGTAAAGCATAAAAAGCTTTTACATTTCAAGTTGTTCTTTCAGTTCTGGGTTCAAGGAAAGAGGAATCAGCGTAACTGGGAAACAGGGTCTGAACACCCGGCATCCAAGACCTGGTTTTGGAGATGAGACCATGAGCTTGCCCCGCATTGCTCTGCTTGTGACAGCGATGAAGGGTTTGGGTGGGAAGGAGGTGCAAAACCTCTGCAGAGCAACAGGCAATTACGCCAAACCCGGTAGCAATCTCATAAGCAACCGGTTCTCTTTATCATATACTCTTGGAGTAACTTGAAAGAAGTCACTCAAAGGGGTATGATGTTTTGGGGACAGTGTGCCTTGGGTGTTTGTCAGTCCTTAATTGAAACGAGGACAACGAAGCCGCAGTTGTCATGCTCAGTAATTAAAGGGAAAGTAAAGCCACCTGTCTGTCCGTTGACAAGTAGCCTGTCTGCAGATGGATATTTGTGATGCTGAGCAGCGTGGTGACAGTGTTTGCAAAAACGCCTGGGAGAAAAAAAACACGAAATACTCTCTATGTTAAGCCAAGGAGGAGCTGGAAGGCCATGCGTGCAATTATTAGGATGTCTTGAACACGAAGTTGTCTTTAGGTCATTGAGATTTCCACATGCAAGCCATTTCTGGATGGAGAACAAGAGAGGCAGGTGCCTGACACTCCCTGGTATCACACGCAGCACCCAGCAGGCAGGTTACCCCATAGGATATTCAAGGAGAAAAAGCAACCACATAATAACAAGAACAAAGAGAATAACAAGGCAAAACACCGATGTGTGGAGGTTGCTTCAAGAAATTATACTGGAGTTCCCCCAGTGAATCTCCTCAGCGTGTGCATCCCACGGAGCGGAAGAGGGAGATGGGTGCCTGATTCACTCGGGGTCACCGGGGTACAGCCTTAAGAGTAGCTGTTAAATGAAATTGTGAATTTCTAAGATCCCACTCACAGAAGAAACTCCACTAAGTTGCAGATTTGCCTAATAATATATTTCCTTTTATCCTCCAGTGGAGTATGGCCAGGGAGTCCTGCTGGCACAGCTATGAAAAATGTGCGATTCACAGGAAGATTTTCTCTTTTCCATTCCTCTGCCATGTTTCTGGCTTTCTCTTCCAGTTACTCAGCACTGGCTTTTCTTAGTGGGTTTTCTTAGTAGGTTTTCTGGGTAGCCCAGGTTCCCAAGTCCGGTGCAATGGACGGCGATAGTGGCCCAGCTGGATTTCAAACTCCGCGTGGGCACGTCTCTGGCCATGGAAGAACGAGTTTCCTAAAAGGGGAGACTGAGGTCAAGAAGTGAAGGAATCCACCTCAGAAACACAGCGAAATCAAAGCATGACTTTGCGTCTCTGAAGGCACAGTCATCTTGCGTGCTGGAGGACATAGCTGCGGCAGAGAAGCATTTAGCTTTGGGAGGAGGCATTACCAGTCCAGAGGTATAATCATTACTGTTGCTTGCCTTTATCTCCCTGAACATGCGGTTTGCTAGCAATTCAGGGAGTTCACCTCTGGAAATGGAGGTTACAACCCTGTAGGCTTGCTGAGCTGGGGAAATAAAAACTGCGGTGCCCTGTGTTTCAGCTGGCCGCTTTCCAGGGCAGATAGCGCCGGGGCTTTAGGTAGCTTTGGAGAAGGTGTTTCTGAGTATCAAGGCTGTGATGAATAGAGGCCGGTTGCAAATTCCTCTAGGACAAATACTGCTCTTTATCTCTAGTTAAGCCAGTGGAGACAACCATAATACAGAGCTTATGCACCCAGCTGCCACCTCTGGAGCGACACATGGCGAGTTTTTTGCGTGTTGGTGGCAAAATGAATCACAAAAGTGACTCCAACCACTCATTAGAGATAATAGGTATGTCCTCTAGGAGCTATACGTTCTAGAGGTATAATCTTAATCTGAGTGTCCATCTGGAAAGCTTAATGAATAGGTGCTCATAAACACAGCATTGTTATTTCTCCTGCTTCATATTTGTCCTTCTATTTTGCTGAGGCCGGTAGCTGCCTACAGATACCACCTCTGCTTCGGGATCATGCCCCCATGGCCCCGCAAAGCGTGACTCCTTGGCTCCAGGTTCTCCTGTGCTAGTGACTTTAGAAAACAATCTTTTGCTCGATGATACCAAGCTCTCTCATTGACTATTCATGGAGACTATGCCTCTAGCTTCAAACCCGTGACTGGTTTTTAGGTAGCTGAATTCAGGTAAGAGGACTCCCACGGTAGAAATGGTTTTAGTCTTCTATGTAATCTTGCCTGCCAAGTCATTTTTATGAGGCCAGTAATAGCGTTTGCTCTCTACTGAACATCTCTCCTTGTCCCTCTCTGCAGAGTGATGCTTTTTAATTCAACACGGCACACAGAGATCCTATTGCTGATAGAAGTTCTGCGTTCTCTGCTCTGCCGCCAATAAACTGCACACAACGTTTGCCCATTGTCTCTACTTCACTTTTTTTTTTAAGAAACCTGTTTATAAGTTTGCAAAATTAACTCTATTACATTAACCACACATACTGAACAGCTACTTTCTACGGTCATTATTATATATACTCATGTGCACACACAGACATAGATTTACAGACCTATCGATGGGAACTAGTTGAAATTCAGTGGCTGAATTTCCCTCCTCCCACACTCTCCCCTTTCACTCAGCTGCTGGAGGGCATCTCTGGAGTCCCTGCTTGGCTTAGTGCAGGAAGGAACATGCTTTCTGGTTAAAAAAGTCTGTATCATAGAAGAGAAGAGACAACTGCCCCATGAAACAGTGCAGCAGTCTCAAAATCTGACGTGGTTCTCATGGCTGCTTTTTACAAGGGTTGCCCACCTTTCCCCAGGAAAGAAAATAAAACCCAAACACCTTCAGTGCAAACCTCGTGCCCTCGGCATGCGGCTGCTCTCCCTCCGCAGCGGCAATTCCCAGTGCTTGGTCCTGGCTGTTGTGCTTTCGTCGGGACACTGCCGTACCCATTCCACCCCATTACTCACAGCCCTAATAGTCCACCGGGCCGAGTGTTAGCACAAAGTTGGTCAGATGATGCAAAAGCGCCCTACAAATTCCTATGCAAAAGAGGAACGTTACAAAGGCAGGTGGTGGACACCCCTGGTGTTTGGTAGGAAACCTGTTTGTCTCTTGCAAAATAAGACGGTAAATAAGAACTACGAAGGAGAGCTTCTTGGCTTAGGTCACCTGGTCGCACCGTCGGAGTTTTTAAATGCAGATTTAAAAAATCCAAACAGGCTGCCTTGTGCTGCTGCTGGCACCCTGCCTCCTGCAATCAAACATCCAGAAGTCACAGAAGCTTTGTCTGAAAGGCGCATGCAGCTCTGCATCCGACACCCAGGTTTTTCATTACACAAATAAAGAAACTGCCCAGAATTTGACAGAGTTGCCCTGGATGAAGCACCTGGATTTTGCTGTCGGGGCACCAAGCGTGGCCAGTGCACCACAGCAGACATTGCGCTCCGGCGAGTAGGTAGCTCTCCAAGTTCCTTGCGTGAGACGTTGCCTTTGGGAGCGACGCTCTGCTCTGCTTAGCTTACTACCGTAACACCCCAACATCTTCTCATCAATACCGGTGACGTGACCGACACTGGTCACCCACAGCTCATTTTGGTTTTGGCAAGGCCTTATCTGGCAGCACTGCAAATGCAGATGGTGCATATGGGCAGCAACCGCTGATGCTCCGGGAACAGCCTGGAAGGAACCTCAGGAATTAGTTTGTCCATCTTTTTGCCCCAAAGCAGCGTAAATGGCCAGGGACAAGCCAGGCTGAGGGTGAAGAGCCACCGTGGAGCAAGGTTACTGGGAGGAAAGCAAGGTGCCCAGTGGCGATGGAAGGAGCCCAGACCATCATCTCTACCCTGGTCCCCACAAATCCACCATCTGCTTTGATGTGGGAGCAGAATCAAGCTGCAGTTTAGAGACTGGGAACAGCCACCTTTGGAGGGCTGGACCCGTGAAACCAGAGGGAGATGTCCCAGGGGCCTCATTAGCCATTTTAATGGTGACTTCACGGTCCCTTTCACAAGGAGCCACAAAAACTGCCCAGCCTGCAGGGAGGGAGAGCACCAGCGTGGCCAAGCCCTGCCAGCCCCATTTTCTCAGGAGAGGGTCTTAAAAAGTGGTTTTCTCACCGGGAGAAGGCAGACTTGGATGGCTGGGTTGTTACAGCTGGAATCATAACAGGAGGCTGGAAAACCCCCTAGGCTCTCCCTATCTGCACAGATGGTTTAACAGGTCCCAATTTAGTAAGGTGCTTAAGCAAAATTAATTTATCCTAATGCATCTGGGTACATGTAAATCTCAAGGGCAGATGTCTCATGGAAGCCGCCACTGTTCAAGGCATATTTAGGGCCAAGGACCTCAGGGGTTTCCCCAGTAAATCTGGGTATAAGCTGCTGCTTTAAAAGCTTTGCTGAACCCTGTCAGCCTGAAAACAGTGGTTTCACCTCTTCCTTGTAAAGAGGAATGTTAGTCCCTTTCTACAGCTCTTCAAACACTACGTGACCCATAATCAGCCAGGACGAAGCATGAGGACACAAAGAAGGTCTCTACGAAGAAGGTCTCCTCTACAAAGAAGGTCTCCTCTACAAAGAAGGTCTCTACGAAGAAGGTCTCCTCTACGAAGAAGGTCTCTACGAAGAAGGTCTCTACGAAGAAGACATTTGCACCTGACTTGAGCCAGTGATGTGCATATGTGAGGTCGATGAAATAAAAGTGATTGCAACCCTTTTCAGAAGACCAAATCAGATCAGAGTGCTTCCTCCTTTGAAGCTGATGTAACCAGCGCTCAGGGCTTCCACCATGTGACTGCGAACCGGCTTTGTGAAAGCTCAGCAGATGGAAACCACAAGCGCTGCCCTGAACCACCTCGCTCTGATGTGCAAGGCTGGGCACCTGGAAGAAGCCACTTCTTAGGGCTGTGAGGAGGAGCCAAAGGTTGAAGCACAGGTTTGCTGCTTTCGATCCATGGGGAAACAGCCCGGCAGCACGTCGTACGTCAGGACTTGCAGCCGGTGGAGGAACGTAGACGGTTGTCCCACGAGCAGCATTTTCCCTGCCTTCCAACAAGACTGGGGGGCTTGGAGGGTCTAGAGCCCTCAGATGGTCCATGCAGCACAAGGCGCTCTACGGTGGGCGGCCGAGCAGAGATAGGGAGGATAGCAGGGACCTGATCTGAACCAGATCCAGATTTCTCACAGCTGGAAAAACTGGCAACTTGCTACCCTGAAGGATAAAAGGCCGAGTCTTTCTTGCCATGAAAAGGACCTGGAGCCTCTCTCTGTGCTCCTGCTGGGTAGCAGAGCTTGGAGTGGCGGCTGGTCCTGGTCACAGTCCCCAATCCCGCGTCTCTGCCCCACCAAGCCAGCGTGCAGGGCCGAGGCACGCCGCCGGCAGGACTCCAGCCACTTGTGCCGGTAATCCGGCAGCCTGGCTTCTCCCTGTTTTTCAGCTTGCCCATGGTTGCACCCACCTCAAAGAGCTCATGAAGGTCATGTTGTATGTACCTTCCTAAAGGCCAAGTGATGCTTTAGCGCATCCATGAACGCCCTGTTCCCGGGCAGCGCCCCAGGTTTGGCTTCAGGCCACATGCCCAGTTGTTCTCTACAATGCTTGCACCAGCGCTTCGGCGCAAAATACAATAAATTTCCAAAATATTTCCCCATTTCACTTACTAGCAAGAGGTCCCGGTGCTTGGGTTATCTCGGGCAGAGTGACGTGAAGAATGCAGTGCCCAAAAGCTCATCTGCTTTCTCCAGCTATCTCAGTCTCACAAATGAAAGTACCTCTCGTCGCAAGACGTGCACCCTGATACACTTGGACCAATGCAGCTACAATGGAACTACTGCGTGATTATAATTGCATACAGTATTTTACAGTTCATTTCAACCCATTACGAGACCTATTAAAAAAGAAAAAAAGGAAGATCTTTACCTGGAGAGACTCCACGAATATTCTAAATCATCCTAATTCCTTTGCATTATTTTTAATTCAAGACAACCTATTTCAAGTTTACAATAGCACTGGCTAGGAATCCTCCCAGAACCAGTTAATTTTCCCCCGGCAAAGATGCAAAGACTTCTACGCAATCACTTGTGATTCTGTGATTAGACCCCTTTGTTAAGGCAAAAAGGAACTTTATTTGTTTCCAAGGAAATTCAAAAATCTTTTTAAGAATTTTAATTAGGACGGTGTGGTACCTGCTCATTAACAGATATTACTAGAATAATTTAACGTCAAATAGGTGCGTCACAGGAATACGAGGAAAAAAGTTCACTCTGGTTAACATTTCTCAACCTGTCTGTAACACTTCGCTTCACTTCTTTGTTGCATCTCCAGCTACCGTTTGCGTGAATTCGCCGTGTGTGCCAGTCACATCACACCCTGATACTAAACACAGTCCTCTCCTTCCCCAGGCACATAACTCAGCAACAAATCACTGTCCGCCGCAAAGCATTTCCCCGAAATGCCTTATCTTCAATTCTGTGTATTCTGAGGGGCCCAGCTGGACCAGCGCCTTCACTTCACGTGCACGAACCCCCAAATTGCCAGAGCATCCGTCCCGTGACCGAACTCATCCTCGGCACCACCTCGTGCAGTTCATGCTCCGTTGATGCGGGAACCACCAACCCCGTCCTGCTCCGCTTACCAGCATGCGAGCTGGCAAACATGGCCGCAACCGAATTGCCTACGAGAGCTCTAGCCATACCCACGAGAGGAAGAAATGAATGCTCACGAGAACGGTCCCGAGAACGTCGGTGCTGTGCTTTGACAAATTTGCCTTCCTTCTCCCCTGTCGCCAGCAGTCATTGCTCAAGAGCCAGCCCTGAGCTGGCGAGAGACCCTGGAAGAGGCAGCATCGCCACGACATCTTGCAGGAGGTCCTGAAACATAATTAAACGCTGTGGTGAAACCGAACCGTAAACAAGCCATGAATAAAACCCCCTTGAATTATTTTGCTAAACTATAATTACACAATAAGGAAGCAGATTAATTAAGTAAAATATAAGTCCTGAAACTGAAGCTTGCAAGCAAAGCAGTTTATTTTAATTTCCACATTATTTCGTATGAGATAGAAGTGTTTGCTGTGGCTTTAAAATGTTGGAAGCCATTCCTTGCTGCCAGGCAGACCAAACCCAGTGGATAAATTAAATTTTTGCATCTCAGGCACCTCCTGAAATGTATATAAGGAGAAGGGCTCTGCCTCAGAGAAGCTAAAGGAGATCTCCTTCTTTTACTCCCTGCTCCTCTCTTGCTCTTCTGCTTTGCCGTTACCGCTTGACCTCCCGTCTCCCCCAGCCACCATGAGTCGACAGTGCTACACCTCCAGCTCTCTCCTGGGAAGACGGGGCTTTTCCTCCGCATCCGCCGTCTGCGGCCTCGGCAGGGGCAACAGCAGCTCAGCCTCCGTCTGCCAGCCGGTTGGACGGAGATGTGGAATCGGTGGCTTCAGCAGCCGGAGCGTCTGCGACCTGGGGAGAGGGCAAAGGATTTCCTTCGGCGGGAGCTGCCGCAGTGGGGTCTACGGTGGCGCCGGAGTCGGACGTTGCGGCGTGGCTTACGGCGGAGGCCGCTTTGGCGTGGGCACGGTCGTGGGGTTTGGTAACTGTGGAAGCTACGGGGGCCTGGGCAGCTACAGAGGTCTCGGGGACGGCGTGGCTATGGGAGGCTACGGCGGCGGCATTGGCATCAGCCTCGGCGGAGGTAGATCCGAAGGGATTCGGGGCGTCAGCATCCACCCGGAGCTCCTCAAGCCCCTCTGCGTGGGGGTCGACCCCGAGGAGTGCCAAGTGCGGACCCACGAGAAAGAGCAGATCAAGAACCTCAACAACCAGTTCGCCTGCTTCATTGACAAGGTGAGACCCCGCTTCCCCACCCAGGCCGCTTGTCGCGTGTCTCTAGGCTCTGATGGATGGATTGTCTCTAGAGAGACAATGTCAGTAGCTATTTCTTCTGGCACCCTGATACTGTAAATATTTCTGACAGACCATGGTGGTCCTGACCAGGAGACTCTTTGGATTTAAGCCTTGTACCAAGGCAACTGCACCGGTATTTCACCTTTCGATGGTCACCAGTCTGCTAAATAGCTAAATCAGGAGCGGCTCCGGGGATACAGTAAATCAAAACCTGTGAGAGAAGGGTTGGAGACGTGGAAATGTAAAAAAGGCAAAATAGGAAGTTTCATTACAAATGTATAATCTGACATTGCTATCGCACCTCTATAAACTCCAAAGGACTTCAGCATTTTTTAAAGTAGTTTGCGTGCTTCATCGAGGCGATGTAGAAAGATAGACGTCTAGCTAAACCGAGATGAACAATTTTAACTTCTCTGTCCCTCCACTCTGTGGATGAAATGATTTGGTGATTTCCTAAACAGACGCAATTTATCACTGTTTTCTTAGCTAAGCCTCAGGGTTTTCATTGCTGTTTAGGGATGCGTTATAGGAAATGATTTTTTCAAATGGCAGAGAAACCTTTGCTCTGTCTGATCTTGATTTTCCTTCTGAGTTGTTGTGCAGCTGGAAAAACCAAACCCACGTAATAGGAGCAACTCCACTTCCTCCCATTTGAAAAATGACTTATTCATGATGCATAAAGGTTCTCAAGGACTAGAGAGCTCTTTAATCTAGAAGTGAAAGGCATGATAAGTATCCGTGGTTAGAGTTTAAATCAGATACATTCAAATGAGATCCTGGATGGAGCTTTTAGTGCTCCGCAAGACTCATTACTGTCCTCAGCCCATCAGGGGAGGCAGCGGATCTTCCATCAGCCAGCTGGCGCAGGGGAAGAGGAGGTGTTTGGCCAAGCAGATGATTGTCCTCGGCACAGAGCAAACACACCACGGTTGTTCACCCTGTGATAGGAGTCCCGGGTGGGACCAGGTTTAGCTCAGAGAAGATGCTGGTCTGGCTCAGGCTGCTGAGAAATCAGCACTTGAGCATTTGCATTTCTGATTTTATTTTTACTTTTTTCCTTTCGGAAATGGAGAAACCCGAAGCGCCTCTGCCTGGGACGAGAGGGGGTTGTTTGACTCTCACGTCTCTTGCTTCCCCAGGTCCGGCTGCTGGAGCAGCAGAACAAGGTGCTGACCACCAAGTGGGAGCTGCTGCAGCAGTATGTCCTGCCAGCTTCCAGGAGAAACCTGGAGCCCGTTTTCGAGAACTTCATCTGCAACCTGAGGAAGCAGCTGGAGTGTGTGCTGGGGGAGCGAGAGAGGCTGGAAAATGAGGAGCGGTGCCTCAGGGACCTGGTTCAAGAGTACAAGTGCAAGTAAGTACTAAGCAGAGAGAAGCTGCAGACGGCGGCGTTTGCTGGCCTGAGCTGAGTTTCTGAGCGCGAGGCCAACACACTGGCAGCAGATGGGTCCAAAAACTGGGGTACAGGGAGGGTAGCAGAGCGGGACACACCAGTACTGGGCTGGTTTCCTGCTCTGGAGCCCCACTGCTGCACCGCAGATGCTGGTAACGGATGGGGAGAGCTCTTCAACCACACTGTTTCCTTAGGGAGAGGGACAGGGAACCTCTTTCCCTCTCCCTAATGCTCCTGCACACCACCGTGGTTTGCCATATCAAATCTCCCGCATCATCCGTGCCTGTGGCTCCCCCAAAGCTCAGGTCCCCGGTGCTATCTGTTCCCACAAAAGCCTCAGCCTATTTGTCTCCAGCCCACGTTTTATCCACATCGTCTCCATTGAGGTTCATTCTCTCTTCCCGGAGGGAATGTGGGAATTGGCTTTTTAATCTAAGCTGCAGATATTCCTTAATAGCTCTCCCTGTGCTCTGCTAAGCCACGAACCAGGACACTTTGTGGCTGGTGGTACACAGCAGAGGATAAAAGAGTAATCCTTTCTCCAGAGATTGTACAGTCGAGCATCTCAGACGTGTTTTTTCCTTGCTGAGTCACCGCCAAGGAGGTCGGACTCAGAATCATAGAATCATATTGTGAAAGTTCTAGGTCTCAATTACTCGGTCATTATGCACTGGCTTTTCTCCCTCTTGGACCTGGGAGTTTCGAAGGTTGCTCAAGCTCCTGACCTCCCTTGGGACATTTTGGCCACAGTCTCCCCATAAACACTCAGAGCAGAGTCCTGGATGTTTCAGAAAAACATCACACAAAGCAGCAGAGATAGAAGAAGCAATCCCAGTCTTCAGCTGAGCTACAGGGTTTTGCATTTCTAGTGGTTTGGCCTGATTTACTGCCATCTCACTCCAGCCACCGATACTGCTGGCGTGGACTATTTTAAACTGCTGAACAAAGCCCAGTGGGGAGGAAAGAAATAGCAACAAAGCAAAAAATCAAAAAGGAGGTACAAAGCAAATAGGGAGAGGCTCTGGTTTTAATCACGCTTCCCATTTTCTGCACTGGCCGCTTGGGTGGTGGGGACGGGACCCCCGGGGCTCAGCATCCCACCCCTCTCCTTTCCTCCTGCAGATACGAAGACGAGATCAACAAGCGCACGGCTGCAGAGAATGAGTTTGTGGTCCTCAAGAAGGTGAGTCACGCTAGGGACAACGTCGGCAAGACCAGCTGAGAGCGGCAGACCTGTGGGCAAAACCTTGGCATGGGGCCGGGGAGAGAAGTGGGGAGTTCTGGCCCCATGACGGTACCCGAGTCCTCACCAGGCAGCTCCCGAATAGACACAGCCCAATGAATTTGGAAAACCCCATGTGCAATGCAAACCCAGATAGTCTTAAGGGCTGGAGGTAGTGAGGTTTCCTCCAAATCGAACAGAAAACACGGGCTTTGCCACAGTCCTTGTTCCTTCACCTCTTTTCACCAAATACCTGGTGTCTCTCCAGGACGTGGACTGTCTCTACCTGACCAAGGAGGAGCTGGAGGTGAGAGTGGGCCTCCTGCGGCAGCAGCTGGAATTCCTGAAGTGCATCTACGCCGAGGTAAGAGCTCCCTCTCTGCTGCCCCTGGGACGACGCAGCATCTGCTGCCACCCTGAGCTCTTACACCACAACTAAACGCAGGGAAAGGTGTCTTTTCTGAAAATTCTGAAACTGCACCCCCCAAATCTGTATCTCTTTATAAGTATTTGATAACACTACTGCACACACTTCGGGAAGGCAAAGGGTGTCCTTGGTTGTCTCCCATATTGCTGGCTGCAAAGGAAGAGGTCTTTTGCATGAAAAAGCCCCTCAAATTCTGATCCAAACCACCCCTGAGACATCTTACTCTTCAAAACCCAAAGATTTTTAGCACTTCACTTTTTAAGCTACATTGGTCAAAATATTTTGGTGACAGTTAACACTTTTGTCTAAAACGTAGCAAGTTTTTAACAAAACACACAGGGGACCCTTTGTATTTGCACCTTTTCTAGCCAAGCACCTCCCAGCAGTCTGTGGGCAATGGGGCCCAAAGCACTCACCCCTGAGCGATTCCCAGCCCAGAAAACTGCTGATGCAGCCAGAAACGCCGAGTTGCAGCAAAGCAACTTGCTCCACCAGGACTCCCCACCCTTCCTTAGGGAATTGCATGCGGCAATCCCACGTTGTGCCACCAAAACAGGTCCCAGCTGCCAGCTCTTGCTGGAAACTAGTCACCCACCTGGAGAACCCAATGGTCTAGTTGGGTGTTAATGGGAGAACCTCCCCCAACCCTCCACCTGCTCGCCAGACCCCTCTTTGCCAGGGGTACTGGCATGCCTGGCTCGGGCTGGTTGAGGGAAAGGGACTGACGTGTGATGGATCTTGCAGGAGAGAGCTCAGCTGGACTGCCAGCTGTGCGACACCTCTGTCATCGTGCAAATGGACAACAGCCGGGACCTGGACATGGAGGGCATCATCAAAAGTGTTGAGTGCTGCTATGAGGAGATTGCCCAGAAGAGCAAGGCTGAAGTGGAGGCTTTCTACCAAACCAGGGTGAGCACTCACACCACCGGCACGGATGGCAATGAAATCCCTTAGCCAACAAAAACTCTGAGGACCGTTTCTGTCCTTCGTGACGCAACTTAAACCCACTCCACAGAGTGCACGCGCTGTAGTATGCTAAAGAAAATTGTGCAAAAAACCCCGCCCCACCCTTAAAACAGTGATTTGAGACTTTTCTGTAAAAAACAGAGCGCAGCAGATCACAATGTTGCTTCAGAGAGGTCTCCTCTGTGCACACCCTTCAGGAACACCATCCTCTTCCCAAGGGGCAAATGCTCAGGACCTACCTGGGACTGTTGCCTTGGCTGGACTGAGGTCATGTCTGGGTGCGTCCCCAGGAGCACCGACATCGGTGCGGCTCCAGAGTCACCACCTTCCCTGGAAGGGGCGATTCAGGAGCATTAACGTCATCCTCTTTCTGCGCAATAGCTGGAGGAGCTCCACAGCAGCAGGGGCAAGTTCTGCGATGACCTGAGGAACAACCAGAGCGAGATAGCTGAGCTGAACCGGATGATCCAGAAGCTGCAGTGCGAGTCGGATAACGTGAAGAAACAGGTAGGACTAAGGGTTGAATGCTGCATGGGCAGTGGGGCGCTCAACTTCTCCAGCAAAGGGCTTCATCCTCACCGGCTCCCACCCTGCCGGGCTGCAAGGGACCCCCCCCCAGCCCAGCTTACGCCTATATTTGTAGCTTCTCATCTGCTGTCAATATGCAAAGAAGCAGATTTATTTCTCCCTTAGAAAATAAGCAGAAGCCAGTTGGTCTGGCTACAACAGAAACAGCGTTTGCCGTACGCTTCCAACCGAGGGGCAGCCAACAGGTCCCCTCCCCTTCATCCCAAACAGCTTGGCCATCGCGTGTCTAGCCTAAGTCTAGGCTCTCTGGCAGTTCCTAGCTGAGAAACAAGGGGGTACACCAGCAACCCCGTGGAGATGCCTCTTAATATCACCACTGACTACCCTCTTGCCCGTTACCGTCCGCAGATTGCAGCTCTGCAAACGGCCATCTGTGACGCTGAGCAGCGGGGCGACTGCGCCCTCAAAGATGCCCGGCAGAAGCTAATCGACCTGCAGACGGCACTGCAGCAAGCCAAGGACAAGATGGCATGCTTGCTGAGAGACTACCAGGAGCTGCTGAACGTCAAGCTGGCCCTGGACATTGAGATTGCCACTTACAGAACACTGCTGGAAGGAGAAGAGAGCAGGTAGGAGCATCCCTGGTGGCACCTTGTAACGACAGATGGACCCCCCCCCCACCAGGAGGGGAGCGAGAGGTGGTGAGAAATGCTGGGTGGACGTAGCTCCCCATGGGTGCAGAGGGGAGCATCGCCCTTGTTTCCTCCTCATCCTCCCAGGGCAGCTGGATTGCAGCACACTGAGCATGCTGCTGTCAGATCCCCTGCTGGCCGTACAAAAAGAGGATGGGATATTAAGATGTCTGTGGGATTTGGGAATCCAACCCTGCAGTGCTTCAGTGGGCGATTTGGACCAGCACCTCACACCTGGGTGCACAGAAAAGCTGCAGGGTTTCTAAGGAGGCAACGACGGCTCAGCACCTCTATTTGCTTATGTATTGGAGGAATATTTCCCTAAATACATCTTTGAGACATTTATTTTCTTAACAGGATATGTACCGGCAACCCTGTGAGCGTAGGTAAGCTAATGAAGCATTCCCTTAATTTCCTTACAAGTCCTTTAAGCTTATAAGTTTCCTTATAAGCTGGGTTTCGGCTGCTCTGGGAGTGACTGAGCCTGTTTTTCTCCCACAGCTGTGGTCAGCGGCGGTGGCACCGTCGGAGAGTGCCGATCCCTATCTGGCCTCGGAGGGAAATGTGCCGTCAAGACAGGAGGGGCTGGCGCGGGCTTAGGGGTGGTCTCCTCCTTCGGCGTCGGCGGCGCTGGCTTTAGCACCCGGAGTGTGGATTGCCTCCCCAGGGTTGGGGGTGGATTTGGGGCGAGGAGCGCAGTCAGCTGCGTGGGGCGAGAAGTCATCTCCGGTGCAGAGGGGGTGCAGTGCACCACTAGCGTGGGCAACCTGGGGAACGTGATGTGCGCTGGCGTGGAGCAGTGCAGCCCGGCAACTGTCATCATTCCCGGGGCAGGGGTCTGCGGCACCGGGAGCAGGTACAGCACAGCTGTGCGCGTGGTCAGAACAACCCGGTAGAGACCGGAGCGCGACGACACATCGTATTTTAAAATAGTCAGCATTTCTGCAATAAAACAGTATTCCCCTTCCTTCTGACAGCTATAGGGATCACACAACCATGCGCTGCCCATGCCCACGCAATTAGGCTAGTCGCTCTGCCAAGAACATTTTGCATGATCAAAACCCACCATGTCTTGCATGTCCTTCGTGGGGGAAACTTACCCCCACGGTCTCAGCCAGGTGAAAGTTTCATTTCAAAGAGTCTGTACCTGTCTTCACACGTCATCTTGGCTCTTCAACCAGTCTTTTCTGCTTGACCCCTTTTCAGCAGGGATTTTCTTTCCCTCGTGCAGCTATTGCAGAGGGGATGAAAAATTTGGTCATCCCAACTTCAGAAGGAGAAGCCACATTTTAATTGTCCAAGATGGAGCTGCAGCTACTATTTAACTTCTTTAATGGCACCAGAAAATCCAATTTTTCCTGTTTGCAAGAGGGTTGGTAATGCTTATGTAAATTGGTCCGAGTTGCTTGCTACACCAGGTTTGGCAGAGCAGATTTTAATTACACACTGATGAGCACCTTATATTTCTGTAGTTAAATGCATGCGTTGTTTTTCCTGTGTGTGTACTAGATAGATGGATTTAAAGCTTTTAATGTGTAAGTGAACAGAGTTGATTATCCTTCGCTTAGTCCAAGCTTTCAGCTGTACCTTCAATAAACTACATGCATAATTAACGCTTTGCTTCACGGGTTTTATTTCCCTCCCTGATATTACAAAAGCATAGGTGTTTTCTGAAACACGAATCTCCAAATGGGTGGGGTTGGTAGCTTGCAAGAACTGGAGTTTTTAACAAAGTTTTTTTGAGACTTTGCTCTCCTTCCTGATGCACTTTTGCATACCTTTATTCCAGCCAGAGATTAGTGTGGCCACGAGGAAGTCTGGAAACACAGTGTAAACCAGGATATTTAGCCACCCGTGGGACGTGCAGCTCACTTGGGATCTCTCACGCCGTCTGGGATCTCTGGAGGCAGAACAACAAAAGCAGCCAGGCCCTTGTTCAAAGAGATCAGTCAGAACCAGCTCAGGTAGTGACAAAAAGAAAATGATCCCACACCCCACGCCTGAAACCCTCTCACAAAAGTAGGCTAATTTTAAGAAAAAGCAAGAGAAAAGCGCGCCTTCCCAAGACCAGGGCCCCTCTCCCTCAAACGCCCCACCTTCCTTAAAACACCTGACCTCAGACGAAGAGCAGGTCCTGCAGGATGCATGTCCCCCTCCAACGTCCCGTGCAGGGAGGGGAAAACCCTCTCCCATCATTTTGGGAGACGGGGTTTTAGGTGAGATCAGGTTGCCCCCTCCCTTTTCTCTGCGAGGGTCCCCAGTTTCCAAGGGACGGTGACCCACTGAAGGGTCCCTAGAACACCTCTGGGAAGGGCTGGCCACGGTGGCACCCCTCACAGCTGGATGCACAGCTGGATGCCTGGAAAACCAGACGGCCCTGCCGATTTCTCCCCTCCCATGGCTCCCCGGGGCGCAGCCAAAAGCCCCCCGAGACAACTGCTTTGAACCGCCCTTTGGAGAAATCTGTCCCTCCTCACACAGTCTGGAAGCAGCAGAGAGAGCGGGCAGGTTGATTTACCCCGCGAAAGCTACACCGAGGACCGGGTCTCGTAATTCATTCCCCAACGTCCCACTCTACTTCCTAAACCTCACTGCTGACTTAACGGCTTGTCCAACCCGACCTCTCCATGGCGGATGGATGAGCTCAACCATCCTGCCGGGCTCGGGCTGTCCATGCTGGCGTGACGGTGACGAACCCGCCGCTGGCTGGGCGTCTGCCTCTGCTCCTCTCCTGGCACGGAGGCCGTGCCGAGCGCGGCGGATTCAGGCTCCCCAATGGAAAGCAAGATGGTTTATTGGATGTGATCAGCAGGTAGCGGATCACTAATTTTTTTTTTAATAAATGACATGCCATAGCAACAGTGTCTGGGCTGGGGGGGTGTGGAAAGCCAAATGGATCAGCCCTTGATGAGAAGGCAAAACCTCTTCCACCTAAAGAGGATGTTTTTCGAAATGGTTATCTTCACCTTTTCTGTCTCAATGCATACGAGGCGGACTTCATTTCATTCGTATGTAAATAACAAGCAGAAATACCCGAACAAGAAGCTTCCAGTGCCCCAACAGCTCATCATTTACGTTGATCACCCCCCTGCAAAACAATAACTGCACAGCAAAAACCAGCCGGCTCCCCAGGATGCCAAAGCAGCCCAGCAGCTCTTGCCTTTCTGGGAGAATACCTTTAATCATCCCTGCCCTTCTGAACCTCCGAGCGTTGCAAAAGCCGTGTTTTCTGCTGCTTGCCTGAAGACGTTCATGTAGATCAGGCTATTTTGGAGCACGATTTTTGGGGCAGTTTGGGGGCCGAATCCCGCTCAGTGTCGCTCTGGGCATGGTTGATCAACAGAGCCTAGTAGAGTTGATCCAACCTGACAGATGCAAAAAGCCACTTCTGACTCTGAGTATGTAGCCCACCAGTCTCAGCTCCTCCACACAATAAACCAGCCCGGTAAAGAAATGGTGCATTTTTCACCCAACCTTTGCATCACTCACATACCTTGTGGACAGTGGGCTGAAGGAAGAAGAGTGTGGGAGCCTAAAACGACAATTCCCTCTTTCTTGTTGGCAGCCCCACCTTTAATCCCATTACATTCATTCAGCTCTAAGATCTGATCCAAACCCGTTTGTCAGCTTCAGGACAATCTGCCTTTACTGGGGTCAAGAAAGCATGAAGACAATCTCATTTTCCCATCGCACCCAGACTTTGAATTTTATGCAAATAATCAAGGCAATAGATGTTCATGAATTTCAAGTGACATCCCAGGCAGATTCACACCAACATTTTCCAAAGAGAAGCAAGCTGGCCTGTACCAATGGAGAATTTTGCACTGCAACGGGAAATTCTGAGTGGCCCAGCTCTCCTGGTTTGAGCCAGCCTGGCAGCTTTTCTCCAAGGATCATCAGATATTTGGTCTTCTGTATTCAGTAGAACACCAAGCACCTGCTTAATTTTTCTTCCAGAGGTGCCAGTGGGATTTTAGCTCATACTTAATGGTTTTGTAGCACTGGGGCACATGAATGTATTTTGAAGGGCATGTAGAGTCCTGTCCTGCAAATACGTTTAAGCTCCAGTCATGCGCACAGCACGGGCAATGCCACCAGGACAGCAACACACTGAAAACAAACTGAGCTCTCAAATACAAAGAATAA
The DNA here is from genome assembly GCA_026212715.1 of Elanus axillaris. Lineage (NCBI taxonomy): Eukaryota > Metazoa > Chordata > Aves > Accipitriformes > Accipitridae > Elanus > Elanus axillaris. The sequence goes on along the minus strand of JANZLQ010000017.1, from coordinate 2,520,080 downwards.
AACACTCCAAACATTGCAGCTCCACAAGTTCTGAGACACCAGAAAATGTCACCACACCCTACTGAATTTGCTCTTTTCCCCGAGGACTCCAGGAAATAAAATAAGGAGAATTTGTGGGAGTATTTTTCATGCTGGTTAAATCTTTGCTTTTGCCAACATTGTGAATGGAAAGGTTCAAAACTCTTTAAAAAAATTGCAGATGTACAGAGCTAGAAACTCAAGGCATTGCATCTTAATGTTAACGTGCAAATAAAACCATTCCACAAAGCTGGGCAAAGCATTTTTTTCCAGCAAATCTGCCTCTTTCATTGAAATGCTTTTTAGATCAAGATGAAAATGCATCGATCACACCATCAGCCGGCTGGAGACATTGGAACAGCACCCTCTGGGCGGGATGGAGTTGTCCTCTGGAGATGCCAGTATCTCTAGAAAGGAAGCCTAGGAAGATCTGCCATAGCATAAATACCTAATACTAAATGGCCAAAAATGTGAGGTGACATTTAAACACAGTGTCTCAGAGGAAAATCATGGATCAGGACCTCTTCGCGCTAGCCAGCTCAAAAGGACGGCCTCTGGCTAACAAGCATGAACAGTCCGACTGGATAAATTAGAGCCCTGAAAGAGATGTCAGGCTTCATGAGCACCACACCTGCACTCTGCCTTCAGGTGAAGAAGCCCCGTGAAATACTTTTCTTCAGATTTAGCTGTTTTTCTCTCACTGCCTTTCACTCAAGTTAATTCAGAGGACTCTCCACTAAGGTCTGTACTGATCTACTGCATCTTATAAGTACCATAAGTGTATCCAGGTGGCTATTTCTCTTTTTTTCCACCCTTTTAAATTTCTTTGCTTTTGTTTTGAAGCTAAGAAATAAAATAATAAATCTCTCTGCAAGCATCCAGGGGCTTTGGACTAAGGCTGAGCTCTCCCTGCCAAAACTCAGGGAGTTAGATAACTCTTCTAGCTGAGCAGATTTGCACCGGCTCCAATAGGTGTGTTGGAGTGCAATCAGTGTTTAACAAGTTTCAATAAGACAGCTGGCTGCCTGACACGTCAAAACCATGAAGGCACTAAATTGATCACTGGACTTCCATGCAACCAAGCCCAGATCCCCAGAGGGATATAAAGGGCATCCCGCACTCCCTTCTGTCAGAGAGCTGCGCTCGCTCAGTTTGCCGCTTCTCGCCAGTGCCGGGCTGTTATCTCCTGCAGCAATGAACCGGCAAACTTACAGCATGAGAGCAGGAGGTGGAGGCAGATCCTACAGCACTGCCTCAGCTATTATTCCAAGCGGCAACAGGGCTGGCTTTAGCTCGATGTCTGTGGCACGGTCTGGAGGAGGCGGAGGTGGTTTTGGAAGGCTCATCGGAGGAGGTGGTGGTGGTGGTTTTGGTAGCAGAAGCCTCTACAACCTCGGTGGTAGCAAGAGGATATCCATTGGCGTTGGAAGCAGCTTCCGAGCTGCTTTTGGGGGTGGAGCTGGTGGCGGCTCTGGCCTGGGAGGCAGCGGTGGCGGTGGCTGTGGCCTTGGTGGTAGTGGAGCTGGTGGCTGTCTTGGACTCGGCCTCGGCGGTGGAGGTGGTGGATATGGCTTTGGTGGAGGTGCTGGTGGACTTGGCTTTGGTGGTGGACAGGGAGGTGGTGGAGGGTTTGGCTTCGGTGGAGTAGGGGGGCTGGGAGGATTCAGTGGAGGGCTGGGGGGTGGCAGGAACCCAGCGGGATTTGGTGGTGGCCCAGCCGGAGTCGGTACAATCCAAGAAGTGACTGTCAACCAGAGCCTCCTGGCACCGCTGAACCTGGAGATAGATCCAAACATCCATCAGGTGCGAAAAGATGAGAAGGAGCAAATCAAGACCCTCAACAACAAGTTTGCTTCTTTCATTGACAAGGTAAGACTTTATCAAGTGCTGTGGAATCATGACAGAGAGGGAGCGGGGCAGTCTTGTAGCTACAAAAATACGACTTCATAGATCCACAGCCTATTGCATATTTCCTATCTGCATGTCTTCATTAAGATAATCAAAAAAGAACATTCTTCTAAACAGTTACAAGGCAGAAAACTAGACTAGAAACTAGTAATAAGAGGATTAGATCCAGGTTTTGTGTATGAGAAATAAGATACATTAGCTTAAACAGAGTAAGCCAGTTTCAGATCCAGATCTAGCTGCTTAACCCAGCTCCCTCTGTGGGGAATCACAGCAGACACGTTAGTCCTTATTGCTGTATTGCCTGCAAGCTAAAGTCCTCTTTATATTGACTCAACTTAAGTCCTTTCTTGGCTTTTACTTGGGTAAATATGTAGTATACATGAGCAAAAGGAAAGATAATTAAGTACTTGTCTTTTAACCTGCAGTACTCAGATCTTGGCTTTAATGAAGGAAGATAAATATCTCTTACAAAGAAAGAAAAACCAAAGGATGTTAAAGAAAGCAAGTGATGAAAGAGCTGAACCCACATTTTCTAATGATTGTTCCTTGGCTTGCTAAATTAAATTGACTATAAAGAGAACTGTCCACTGAGGGCAGATTTGCTTAACTACTGGGTGAGTTAACATAGCCCTAGATAAACTGAAGGATATTTACCACTGGATTTAATGCTCCTGGTTTGGGATTTCCCTGGTTTGTGCGACGCATCAGTCCCAGCTACTGATTATTGGCCATTCAGCATGCTCCCAGGTACCTTCTGCTAAGGTTCTTCTGCTTCCCAATGCTCAGGTTCGCTTCCTGGAGCAGCAGAACAAGGTTCTTGAGACCAAATGGACCCTCCTGCAGGACCAGGGTCAAAAAAACAACTCGGGCAAAAACAACCTGGACCCACTCTTTGAGGCTTACATCAACAACTTGAGACGGCAGCTGGCCAACCTGCTCAACGAGAGAGGACGCATGGACGGGGAGCTGAAGAACATGCAAGACCTCGTTGAGGATTTCAAGAACAAGTGAGTGCCTGTTAGCAGCACATCCAGGTACTCTGGGGTGAAGCATGATGCGAACGGTTCAGCTTAGCATTAGGCAGTAGGATTTAATCTCACTTCAATTTAGCTTTCTGAAAGTCAAACATCTAGCCTGTGAGGTATCTCGCCTTGCAGAACCCCTGTCTTCCTTGGCAGCAGCAGAAAGGTGGTCCGTTGACATTTTTCCAACTGGAAAATGCACATTCAGCCAGGACACAACAACTTGTGATGATGCTTGGAAAGGAAAATCATCTAAACCACCTTTACCGGCCTTGTTCCATCCGCATCATGTCAAAATGACATTTAAAACTCTTGAGAACTGAGATTCTCACAAATTTGAGCTAGGCAGTTTCCAGGAGGTTGTTTTGGAAATGCCACACCCAGCCCAGATAACCTTGCAGTCCTACCTGTACAACTTTTCTGCTTACCGAGGTATGATCCAGCATGTCTTTCCCTTTAATCCCTACAGATATGAAGAGGAAATCAACCGACGCACAGCAGCAGAGAATGAATTTGTGGTGCTGAAGAAGGTGGGTGAGACGGGAGGTGTTATGGATGCTGAGCTAACCCTAACCATTGCACAGGCTGGGAATGTCCTAAAGGAAGGGAGATCTCACGGAGTTGCGCCCTCATCCTTTAAAAGCTGCCATTGGGATTGAGGTTTTGGGGGAAAGGAATGGAGAGGCTTGGAGGATGGAAGTAAATTCTTGTCCCACAACAGACACACATGCTGGCCTGGGCAAAACCGACCATGTAGAAACAAAGACGGCCAGTAGTGCCGGGAACCCCAGGTACCAAGGCCAAATGGCCCACACCCCCTCCTTATCCACAAAGTTACATACGGCACTTCTTTTGGCCAAGAGTTGTCCTTTTGGTGCTCTTCCCAGGGGGATGTGCCAAGCACAGCTGCTCCAGTCAGGCAGCACCACTGCAGCTGTGAAAGGGGCAGCCTCATCTCCAGGCTTGGCCAGTTCTTGGCTTGGCTAAAGAAGAGGCACCAGGAGCTGCAGTTGTCCCCATGGTTGCTCTTTTCCAGGACGTGGATGCTGCTTACATGAATAAGGTGGAGCTGGAGGCCAAGGTGGACGCTCTGACCGATGAACTCAGTTTCCTCCGAGCCCTCTACGATGCGGTACAGACACCCTCCTCCCCTGACTTCTGTTGTCACTTTCTGGACAGTGACTGCCATCGATAACGGCGTTTGAAAAGGTAAGTGCACCTGGCCAAGATCCTGTCTGCTTCCTCGCAGGAGCTGGCTCAGATCAGTGCACAAGTGTCCGACACCGCTGTCATTCTGTCAATGGACAACAACCGGGACCTGGACCTCAGCAGCATCATAGCTGAAGTCAAAGCTCAGTATGAAGACATTGCTAACAGGAGCCGGGCCGAGGCAGAGGCTTGGTACCAAACCAAGGTGAACAGACCCATAGATGCCACGGATGCGTTTCTGGGGAATTTTTCCCATGCGCTGTCCCTATATGCGGCTGTTTGAGCCACATCTTGTCCACCTGCACACCTCAGACTGTTTACTCTTCCTTCTGAACCTCAGTTTGAGGAGCTTCAGGCTACAGCTGGGAAGCACGGGGACGACCTGCGCAACACAAAGGGGGAAATCTCTGAGCTCAACCGGCTGATCCAGAGGATCCGGTCAGAGATAGAGAACACGAGAAACCAGGTAGGAATGGCAAAAGGAGCCCGCGGAACCCTGTTCCGTGGTCCCTTAGCACCGCAGTTCTGCTTTGCTGGTTGCGCACGTTAGCACAGAGTACAATGTGCCTCATTAAACATGTGGAATTGCCTCCTGAAATGGGTACCATGCTGTAACACATATTAAATTATTCTTGCCAGGCTGGCATTTCAACTCCAGCAACACTAGCTGTGGATGAACGACCTCGGTCATAACTTTTTTCATTAACACCCCAACCGGAATGGTTTTCTTCCTTGGGTTACTCTTACCCCAAAAGAAAAGCAGCATTTAGGAGTCCCAATCCCTCCTCTTGCAGTGTGCCACCCTGCAGACAGCCATCGGAGACTCCGAGGAGCGTGGGGAGCTGGCCCTCAAAGATGCCAAGGCAAAGATGATTGACCTGGAAGATGCCCTGCAGAAAGCCAAAGCTGACATGGCCCGGCAGCTCCGGGAGTACCAGGAGCTCATGAACGTCAAGCTGGCCCTGGACATCGAGATCGCGACCTACAGGAAGCTGCTGGAGGGCGAGGAGAGCAGGTGGGAGCAAAATCCCTGCAGGAATGATAGCAACTATTGCTTTGGCCCTGCCAGCGGTTGATCCCCTTGCCGGTCTCCTTCATCGTGCTCTAACCTCCCCTTCATCTGCTCTCCAACAGGCTGAGCGGAGAGGGACTGAACCCCATCAGCTACTGTAAGTATCACAGTGCTTGCCTGCCTTTGGGCCCATTGGGAGCAGAGGCTGGGAGCAACATTGGGAAAAGGGAGGTTTTGCCCAGTCTAAGACGTTCAGAGCCCTCCACCAGCATTAGTGGTTTGCACAGAGGACAGAAGTTGGGTTCAAGTCCTGTGGGTCAAGGTCCTGATGATGGTTCTTGCTGGAACTGGGTGACTGCCAAGCAGATGTCCAACCCTCTGGTTACTTTTTCTTGCAGCTGTCATCAGCTCCAGCTCTGGCATGGCTGGTGGACCAGTGTTAGGAGGAGGATTTGGTGGACTGAGCCTAAGCGGAGGAGGCGGTGGAAGCAGTTTCAGTCTTGGAGGAGGCGGTGGAAGCGGTTTTGGTCTTGGAGGAGGCAGTGGAAGCGGTTTTGGTCTTGGAGGAGGCGGCGGTGGAGGCTACAGCTTTGGAAGCGGAGGAGGACTTGGACTGGGGGGTGGTGGTGGTGGTCTCGGAGCTGGATTTGGAGGAGGCAGTGGTCTCGGCCTTGCAAGTGGTCTTGGCTACGGAGGTGGTGGCAGCAGCGGCCTGAGCACTGGCGGAGGTAATTTCAGCTCTGGAAGCACAAAGGGCAGCAACCCAGGTGTGAAAATCGTCTCCAAAACCTCCTCCAGCAAAAAGAGCATAAAAAGCCAAAGCCTGAAGAATGCCACACAGCCCGAGTAAAACCAACGCCAGACCCTCCCCAAAACCACTGCTCCCACATTGCTCCTGCATTACTCCTGTATCCTTCCTGCACACCACCATCCCCTCCACCCACCTCTGTCCCGGCTCTTCGCACCGTATTTCTTAAGCATTTGGATCACAGTTCAAGAAAAATCAGCGGAGCACGTGTTAACCAGATCTCTCAAAGTACCTGAAACAAGATTAAAAGGAAAACATGGGCCTAAGTGAATCTCTGAAAGGGAAATTGTTTTTTGTTGTTGTTGTTGGCTTTTAATGAGGCTGAGCAGCTTGTTTGTAATTGTGGCTAGCTGACAGCCATCAGCTGAGACAGATCAAATCGCAGTGAAGATGCAATAAGTTGGGTTTTTAGCTCAGTTCTGGCCCACAGAAGCTCAGGGATGGGCTGGGAACTTGGCTTCAGCTCAGCCTGCTTTGCCTTCACTGCTGGGATGAACCAAACTCACTCCTTCAAGTTAAGCAACTCTTCTTTATCAGAGATGTGGGTTATTTTTCTGCTATGTAGAAAAACTCCAGGAGGTTGCTGAAAGATCCCAGGCAGTGGTTTGCAAGTGTGGGGCCCCTCCTAAAATATCCCTTATTATGGGAACACAGAGCCCATTAGGAGTCACTTCTGAGTCACCTGAGTGCGATGGAAAAATCCCCCTTTTCCCCATTCGTGGCCAAGCTTCAAAAAACATATTTCTTCCAGATGTGCTGAGCGTTGCAGCTATGCGAATTCAGGCACACGAGCCTGGCCAGTGGTTCGGAGCGTAAAATTGGGAAAGCAATCTGAGATACTTCCATCTGAAAAGTACCACCCACAGCGATGTGGATTCGGCTTGCAACAAGCTTACCTAAAAGGAAGCCCAAACTACTCTCCCATTCCTGTCCTTTCTCTTTCTAAATGAAAGTTTGCCCAAAGCGGCACCTTACTGTAATCTTGTGGGCGTATTTTGTCAGAGGAGCCACCAGTGACTGGTCCAAAGCATACGGAAAAGGGCTTGCTTTCTAAATTACAGGATTTTAAAATTCTAAATAATAACTGAGGCAGAGAGTTCTTCAAAAGCAAGGTCGGCATCGGCAGTTAGATTGGGGTTGCTGTCCTGTCTCATGCTAGGTTTTATTGGAATGGTCTAAAAAACGCCCAAATCATCCAACAGTCCAAGTCTCGCTGACTTTCCCCACTGTCCTTGGTAGCAGCAACTGAGGTGAAAGTCTGAGACAGTGAAAATTACACTGAAAAAACTGCCTGAAGGGCCATGTCCACACTGTTCCTGGGGGTATTTCAGCATTTCCATTATGTGTGGGTTTCTCTGCCAAAAAAAGACATTTGGTAAAACGAAAAGCGCAGCCAGGTTTCAGCCCAGCACATGGGAAATGAGGCAACTGGGAGCAGGAGCCCAAAGGCACACCAGTGCCCAAAATCCACCTTCCCCTTTCTGATGGAATTTACCCCTTTAGCCTTCCACCACGTCTTTTTATTTTTGTGAAAGTACCATTAAAAAAAAAAAATTTGCAGCTTTTTATACTTCAGTGATAGTGATATGATGCTGTGTTTTCCTTCCTCTCTCTTTTTTGGAACATGTCCAATAAAACTGGATTGTAATTTATTTGTTCCTACCTCTTTTTATTCTGAAACAGAACCAGTAGCATGAAACATTCCAACCTTCAGCAGAGCGAGCTGGAGGGGGCCTTTGCTTTACTTTGGGGGAAAAGTTTCAAAATTTTGATAAGATTTCAATGAAAAGCTTGAAATCAGTTGTCCCAAAACAAATTGAAGAATTGAGAAGAGAGGTGGAGGAGGTGGTGGGTGGGGATTTATCCATTATGTGACAAAAAAATTAATCACCCTTCATTTCTTAGCATATGATTGGGGTTAATCCAAAAACCTTTCTTCCATGGAAGGGAGGGGTTTGCACAGCTCTGCTAGCTTGGCTAGTATTTAGTTTTTCCTTTCTTAAAAAGTCGTGGCAAAATGAAGCACATACAGGACTCTGGGGGAGGATTTTATCAGGATGATCTAGATTAGGGGATGGGTTTCGGTGAGCTGGAGCAGAGCAGCTCAACAACCGATGCAGGTATTTTGGTCAGCCGTCATTGCAAAAGAAGAATAAAGAAGAAAAAAAGGGGGGAAAAAAAGCCAAACCCTCAAACGCTCACACCTTATTGCATTTCAAAGGGTCAGACGCTTCGCTCTTCCCTGACCTCTCAACATCCCGGCTTTACGTAACTCAGTGCAGCAAACGGGAAGGAGCAAGCAAGTACACGCCAGCCCAGCAGGTTTACGGGAGACGCTCACAACCGCTTCGGGAAAACCTCCCTGAAACCCAGATGTGCCGGGACACGGGAGCATCAACTCTCCCTTCGCCCAGAAAAATCAAAGGAGCCGCCGTAAGAAAGAGCAACGTCTGGGGACAGAACCCAACTCCTTGGTCCCTGCTGCCGCAGAGGATGTTGCAGACAGAGAGGGAAAAATTAGTGAAGGTTAAAAATAAACTCTGAGTCACCTCCATTTCTGTACTCACCTGTGCAAAGGCTGAATTACACAGCACGGGTGTGAGGAATTAACACGGCTAATGACAACTTAACCTTAACTAACCCTAAAAGTTTTGAGTATCTTTCTTCCAGGCCGTGCTGAATAAAACCCGCAAAGAACAGAGTCCGAGAGGTGCTCGCAGGCAGCCGAGCTCCTGCAAACGTCTCGGCTGGCCCCGTTCCTCCTCCCTTTGCTCTGCATCCCCAGCCCACCCCCCGGCAACCCCTCTGGAGCAAACCCTGCCTCCCAAGCCGACATCCTCTCTGCAGGCAATCTTCCCATCTGAGGGGGCAAACGCAGCCCACCTGCAGCCCTGGGCAGCTTCAGGAGGACGGCGCATGTGAGCGACACCAGCCAAGCAAAGAAACGGTGTGGGACTGAGAGATTCTGCAAGAATTTCCCTTGTTTTGGTGCCTAAACCATCATTTGCTTTACTCTTCCAAATCCTTTGTAGTATTCCACTTAATTACCGTTGTCTGCAGCAACAGGCTTTCCTAGAAGAGCTGGGGGGTAATGACTGCCTTCAACATGAATCCTTTCTCTTTGCTTTAATTAAAACATTTGCAGCCTGTGCTCTGGTTCCCAGGTGTGACTTTGCATAGCTCTTTGGAAGTCAAAGGCAGGCTCCCCGCCTGGCCCCCATCTACAGGATCTGGCACACATCTGCAGGCTTAGGAAGGCAAATCTCCTTACATCTGCCATGCTTGTAACAGAATTTATTTATTTTCACTATCAGCCTAACCCCAGTGGTGTTATTACTGAGGTTACCTGCTGCGATGCATCCCCTGTGAAATGGGGGTTCGTTGCTCCTGGACGTGCGAGCGTGGGTGCAGTTTTCCCTGCCGAAACTCCGCGTTTCCAGCACCCAGGAGGTTCCCACGTCTCCACTCCCAAGGCGAGAGCACCCCCTTGCTACGGCCCAGCCATCTCCCTTCCAGTGGGAGGGAGCCTTGGAACAGCCCGTCCAAGGATCGGCTTCCCGATAGCTCACCCCAAGGCGCTGAGGGTGACGCACGCTCTTGGCAACGAGCGGCGACAGGAGTGCTTGCAGGAGATGATAGTTGTGAGCATTGGCTTTTTCTGATTGCAATGAGAAAAAACAAACCACCAACCCAACAACCAATACAAACCAAAACAAAACAACCCCCCCCTCCCTTCTGCTCAGGTTCTTTCAAGTTCCCAGACAGAGAACACGGTGGTTGGAAACACGTCAACAGAAACAAGCTATGAGATGCAGCAGATACCTGTAAGCTGCTCATTTTGGATTAAGCTCCTGTACTTATTGCTCGTGTAGCCAATTTTGAGAATCTTTTTGATTTGGCTGCTCAGGGTTTCATCTCTCTGCCCTGCGCTATTATTTTATCCGACACGTAACGTGACGGAGGTGGGCAGCAATCGCAGCACAAGGACGAGGCTGGGCAGAATCCAGTTTGCCGAAGTATTTTGGGTGGGAGGGAGG
>JANZLQ010000017.1:2472528-2500563 GCA_026212715.1 Elanus axillaris | reverse complement strand
ACCCAGCCCCCTGCCCCTGGGGAGGTTTCAAAGACCTGCGTGGTCGGAGGGTTTCATCCAGGCTCCCGCGCTCTTCCCAGGCTCCCTCCTGTGGCTCTGGTGGTGTGTCCTGGCTCCTGCACCCTGCGAGGCTGTAGGGCCAGGCGGGAGTCCTGGCAGCAGCGACTGGGAAGCACGGTGGGAGGTGGGAACCCAGCCCCAAAGGCAAGAGCTGGAGCATGAACCGAGGGTGAGGGAAGGGGCTGGGGCAGGAGGGGAGCAGATGAGGAAGGGCCCACAGCCCACTGGAGATGCTGGTTCCCAAAGGAGACTGGTTGGTGTCCACCAACCCACCCCTCATCCCCCACAACCCAACTGGGGGTGCACCCGGGCAGAACCCCAAGGAGTGAGAAGAGGGTGGAGGGTGGGGGGGGGGTGGAAGCAGAGCTACATCTTCAAGGCAAAAGCACCTCATCCACGGCATTCCGGAGCGCTCACTGCAGGGAAATACCTCCCAGCTCCCAAGTCAATGGGACCCTACGCACCCATCGCGCTGCGCGGAGGTGTGCGAGCACCGGACAGCCCAGCGTGGTGTCTCCAGCAGGTGGGGGCCCAGAGTAAGAGAAAGTCATGGTGCTGCCCTGCAAGGGCTCCGAGACCTGATGGTCCTACAGTGGGGCTGGCACCCACGGATCTTCCCTCCAGTGCATGGGAAGGGGCGAGGACGTGGTGGCTTTGGAAAGTCGGGGCAGCCCGTTTGCACCAGGGGAGCTTTTGTGAAGGGTGGGTGGGTCGGGCTTCGTTCATTTAACAGTTTGCATCAGTTTTCTGGCATCTGACCACGTTTCTTAGACTGTTTTAAGGAAATAGAGGATGCTTGCAAAGCAGAGGCATTTGTAACTGGCAGAGCATCCTAACTGGTCTGTTGCTGCGAAACTGTATTTTGTTGTGTTTTTTTTTTTTCTTTTAATTATTGAAAATGTCAAATATATGTTTGTTTCCTTTTGTTTTGTTTTTAACAGAAGTCTGCACAAAACGTTGCTGTGCCATCAGCTGCATCAACACATGGGCCACCCATGAAACTTGTTTGTGAGCCGCCCTGCCAAGCCCTTGCTCAACCCCGCAGTACCTGGGCATCTCCGCAGCCTCCGTCAGCCTGGTGCCACAGGCTGCTGCCAGCTCCTTTTGCTGTGGGGCCTGAGGGCGAGGATGCTACCGAGGCAAAAAAAAAGCACTGAGTAGTTATCGGTCTCTTCTCAGTTTCCACGCGAAGTGTTTTAACAGCCCACCCTGGCACCTCTTCTATGAGGAAGCAGACAGCAGGTGCAAAAAGTCATCTTCTAGTTACCTCCTTCTGAACTGCCGACACCTGGAAAACTCATATATTCAAGTCAAACTTGACAAGTAATTTTAGCTAGCAACCTAAAACTTTAGGTGAAGTATTTTTTTAAAACCAATGTTTAATTTCAACATTCCCTATGGGAATGATCCTGTCTGTGCAACGCCAAAACATCTTCCCTTAACATTTCCCGAACGAAACTTCGCTGCTTTTTGACTCAAAAGCAGAATTTTCATCAAAGAGGATTATTTTGTTTTAATTTGCAAATGGTTTACACAGCCTGCAAATGAAATAAGACGCGAAATGGCTGCAGGGAAGGTAACACAGGACGCAGCAAAACCAGCAGCGGAACAATATTCCCAGCTCCCATCTGTGAGGCATGTTCAGTCTGAGCATTGCTATTTAAACAGGGCAGCAATATCCTGCTGCCCAGAGCGGCGGGAGATCGGAGTCCGGCTGCACGCGACGCCAAGCGCTGCAGGACAGTCGCAGGGACCTCCGGGCTCAGTCGGCGGTGCAATATAGCCCTGCATGGTAAAAGAACACGAGGCCCCATAAAACTGGTGGATCATGACTGGATACACTTTTCAGGACACATGAATAATCCCGGGTTATCTTACCGGTTCTGAGAATAGCGTTTTGCGGATCCGGTTTGTTTTAATGGGGTGAAACGGAACTTCGCACAAGCGCTATGGCTCTTTGCAAGGAAACGCGAACCGGGAGCAGCGCTTGGTGCAGGATGGACGTGCCACGTGCAGGCACAGAGCTGATCCGAACTAATGGGACTTTCCAGCAACACTGCTTCCAGGGCTTGGTTTTCTTTGTCGGGAGAAAAGATGTACCCCGAGGCCATGAGAAAGGACAAGATACTACAATCCTGCTGTGATAACCTTCAGTGTTGAAAGATTTTGCTTTCCACGTGGAGCTCGGTGGAGATCACAGCCCCAGCAGCCCTACTCAGGGAATAAAGATAAGCTCAGAAAGCATTATTTGAGACATTTGGGTTTCTTCGGGTCCCACCTTCTAAACACCAGTGTTGCACGCAGAACAGGATACAGGAGGTATCGGCGAATACCCACCCAAGGTCAGAGGCTTCTTCAAAATGCAACAAGCCACAGGGGTAAACAAGACCTCCCCGGTCTGTATAAAGCATCTGGCAACAACAGCAATAATGAAGGCAAAGTTATTCCAAAACTCTGGGCTGCATCAGTGTCTCTGTGCTAGCCCAGAAAACAATTATCTGGAGAAAGCAGGTCACACCTACACTTCAAAGTCATCTAGTAGTTATAGCTGACTGGCCTCCAGATACTGCTGGGAACAGGCTCAAAGGACTGCAACACCCATCACAGGGCAACACCTATGGGAAAGCTTCTGAGGAGTTCATCCTAATTCATCCCTTCAGGAAATGAGATTCACGGACACTCGCCTCCCGCTCAGGAGGTCTCTCGGAGGTGCCCGTCCCTGCAGCACGGGGGATGCTGTGAGTTGCGTGGTCCCCCATGGAAAAAGCTCAGGGTGACCAACAGGACTTCATTAACTTGGGGTGAAATAGTAAATTACGGTCAAAATGAGTAGGGTTTGAATTTAGGTTAGCAGCCCAAGTTTAACCCAAAGGCTTTAATTTAAGCAATTAACCTAAATTACAGCCTTGACTTTACTGATAATTAAGCTGAGATTGGGTAGCACAGGTGAACCAACCCAAGTTAGTAAGACACAATCTTATTTTACAAATATATGTATTTTTGCAAACGAAACACACAGAGGCATTTCTAAAAACTTCAGCCTCATCTCAGAAAAGGCATCCATCATCAGATGGAGGCTTCCAAAGTGGATGCTGGAGAGGAACAGCGGTGCAGAGAGATGGAGAAGAGGTGATGAAAAGCTGTTGGAGGTATCTCCTGTTCGCCGGCTGGGTACACAGAAAATGGTTCTCATTTCTCACTAAAGGGGCTGGAGTTGCCCTTATTGCCCTGGTAAAGTCAGAACTCGCTTTCCTAATCTCAAAGGAGAGTTACTCCCTTGATATCAGCACGACGCCAGAACCAAACTCAGCCAAGCCTTTACTCCCAAGTTTACAGCACGGCGTAAAGGGATCTCCTGCCTCTTGCTCTGGGACTTGCCCCCTCTGCTCAGCCCAGCGGGAAGAACTGAGGAGGGGAAGAGAAGGAAAAGGCTTCAGAGCCTGCTCAGCCTTGCAGACGGCCTCTGCCGTGTCAGCAGGACCTACCCAAACACAGCTCCCGTTGTTTGATCGGGAGGAAAAACGGCAGCGCAGCCTGAGTGAGCACAAGCGTTATCCTCTGGTGGAGGAGAAAAAAAAGTCCGTATCAGAGCAAGCTATCTGCATCACAGCAGCAAATTCATTACGTGCCTGGAGCTGCAGGGTGCACGGGAGACACTCCCCCAGGAGCTACCTGGAAACCCTGTGTTTCATCAACAGAGCAGGGTGGGGGCCCCCCTTTGCCATCACCCCATACCCCAAACCTGTAGCTACAGCTCCTTGTGCTCCCAGTTCTGCCTTTTGTAATTACCTCTCAAATTCCTTCCAGATGAGTGACAACCGCATCACCTCCACCCTAGTGCAAATGTGAAATGGAAAGAAATTAATTTCTTTTTACTTGGTTGGAGGAGCTGTATTATTACTATTATTAACAATGGACTCCAACGCAGTTGGCGTATTCTTTAGCCAAAAAAGACAAGTTTCATATGTAAAAGGAGCCCGAGGGAAAAAAGGAAAGTACTGACGCATCACGCTGTTAGTAACCAAGGGTGGGTTTCAGCCTGGCTAACTCTGCACACCCTGAGTCAGCTCTCTGGTCTACCCACGTAGCGTTGGTGAAGGTGGAAAGCCCTCTTCAGGGGCTTCTCCATCCATTTACCTTGGGATGGTAGAATCTGCCTTTGGTGGTGATCTCCACTGAATAGACAAAAGATCTCAGACAGTCAGTTACATGAGGTGGAAGATGGGTAGCACCCGAGAGAGAGCAATTCCCAAAGGAGACACAGGCACTTCAGAAGGTTGGCAGCCTGCATCTGCCTTTGAATATCGTGCTGTCTGGGACTTGCATCTATATGAATCTAGCACACTGTGCGCGGGGGAAATCAATCTCATGCATTCAAGTCATGACGTCTGTCAATTGGTGGGCAAAACCCCGAGGCTGATCGATAATCCACCGCCTTTCAGACGCAGACCTGTTGGTTGCAATCCATTTACTTCCCATGTGTGCAAACGTGCAGACAGTCAGACCCGATGAGACAGCCCCGCTGGGCAAAAATTGCAGGATTGAGCCCTTCCTTACAATAAAAGCTCAGTCTTGTGACAGACACCAAAATAAACTAACAACTGCTATTTACTCCCCCCTTTTTTTAAAAACTCAATTGCAAACCCGATCCATCTGAAAGAAAGCAGCTGGGGAAACATCAGGGACGCAAAGTATTCCTGGGAGTTTCTTTTCCCCAGGTACCTTCCAAGACGGGGGCGGAACGACGCACAACACCCCTCCACCGTGGTGACTCCTCAATATCATCTTGTTCCTCTGTTGCAGCCAGCAGCTGCTCAGACTCGCAGACAACGTGAGAGGAAGCTGTTCGGGGGGGTGCGTTTGCAAGTTCACCCTCTTGTATAAATAAATTATGTATGAATCATCTTTTCCTGGACAACTTGAAACCCAGTGAGGGCCAGAAACACTCGCTGTCCCTCAAAATGAATTATTTTTCACATTTTTCGATTCGATTTGTTACTCAAACTGCCTGCCGTGTAAATGCAAAGGAAAGGGCTGTGTTGGTACCTGCGGCTGAGAAAGGAAAGATCCAGGATGCCTTTCTGTGTCCAGACTGCTGTGGATCTGGGCAGAGGGAATCCCATGGAGCACTTTCCCAGTGGATTCAAGCAGGCAGGGTCACACTTTCAGATGTGCAGTGCTGAAAGAGCTGAGTACATCTTCAGGAAACTACGTCGTGTTTATAAACTGTGAGTTGGGAACAGCCCCAGAGCACTCCATTTCCATACAGCCAGTGGATTCAAAGCAGTTCCCATTCCCACAATCTTTCCTCCTTTTTTTTTTTTTTTTGTTTGTTTATGTGTTTCCACCCTGCTAAAATACCAAAGTCCAAATCTTCAAAGACGAGGTACTGCCACAGCTATTTGTGATAGAGCTCAATGGCAGCTGTCAAAATCCACACATGAACAAAAGACCTTGTCAAAACATTTCATGTTCATTCCTGTATTTTTTCAGTGGCAGAAGCGTACGTCTGCAGAAGCAGGATTTTCAGAAGAGGTCAGCTCAGGGAGCTGAGCCTTTCTAGGGATGGAAGCAAAACTATTTCCGCAGATACATTGCGGTGGCACAGAGGGGACCGTGCCGGACACATCACAAAACCCCAGGACTGAACAATTTTCTGCAGCGCTTGCTGTAAAATGCTGCTCTGCCTGACACAGGTCCCTTTCCTAACAGGCAAGGGACTGTAGCTTTTCAGAGCCCTGCTTGTGAACAGAAGAGGGGCAAAAGCAATCCCGAGGGATGAAGTTTTGAAATGAGAGAGGTGTTGAGTGACACGCGTTTTGAATGGTGTTTTCCTCCCTGCGCCCAATATGACTCTTTGCAGCTTCCAAACGCTTTGATATGGCGAAGAGTCTGGCTGTCTACAAAGACGGCAGAAGGCGACAGTTATTCCCAAACAATACCACTGTTGCTCAGAACCTGGCTATATTATTTCAGAAGGGCGTGTGTGCGGAGTGAGTTCACTCTCCAGAATGCTGTTGGACATGCCAAGCCTAATTAATCAGAAAGATGATCCACCTCATCAAACCCATCCCAGTCTCATACATGCATAAAAGGGCTCTCCTGAGCCCGTGGAGAGCACAGGTTCATCTTTCTCCTTTCCCTCCTACTCCTTGCTCCAGGCCAGCACCTTTGCTCCTTTATTCTTGCTGTAGCATCCATCCCAATCCAAAAGCCAGCAATGTCTCGCCAGTCCACCGTGAGGATTCAGAGGGGAAGAAGTGGCTTCAGCGCTGCTTCGGCCATCGTCCCGAACACCTGCCGCACCAGCTTCAGTTCATGCTCTGTCACCCGGGTTGGAAACTGCAATGCTGGCAGCGGGTTTGCTAGGGTCGGTGGTGGCTTTGGAAGCAAAAGCCTCTACAATGTTGGTGGATGCAAGAGGATCTCTGTGGCTGGAAGGGGTGGTAGCTTCTATGGATCTGCAGGTTTTGGTGGTGGTGCTGGTAGCGTGTATGGTGGTGGCTTTGGCATGCCAGCTAACCTTGGCTATGGATATGGTGCCTTTGGTGGTGGCATCGGTGGCCCTGGATTCCCAGCTGGGGGCATCCACGAAGTCTCCGTCAACCCGAGCCTTCTGAAACCTCTCAACTTGGAGATTGACCCCAGCATCCAAAGGATCCGAAAGGAGGAGAAGGAACAAATCAAAACCCTCAATAACAAATTCGCCTCCTTCATTGACAAGGTGAGACGTGACCCTCCCTAAATATCTTGTCCTGATTTTTTGGATGGGGACTCTTTTCTTAGCTTCTTTGTGAGCGCATAAGCTGAACAAGAAGGAATAGAAGTGAGGAAGGAGACTGGAAGATGCCCAGTCCCCAGAAACTCCAGGGAATGGTACCTGCTACATAGTGGTTGCTATGAATTAATCATCCGGTATTCGAGGTCCTCATTTGCTGCTTGCCATCTCTTAGGCAGTGGAGAAAGGAAGCTCTAGAAGACAATCCCATCCTTCTGGAGATGTTGGGCTCTCTCCATTGAGCATTATAGAAGCCTTGATAACAGATTTTTAGATGGTTACAAGTGAGATGCAAGTAACCCATCTAAAACGACCAAGAAAGGAATCGCATGAATTGGCACTAGGGTGAAGTAAGCTTCTCATTGCTTGAATTTCCTCAAAGGCATTTAAAACTATCACTGCAACAGTACCAGCATGTCTGGACTGTTAGTTCAAAGTAGTGAAATCTTATCTGACACCGTCTGTCTACTTCATTTCCTTGTTAACTGTATTAGATGCACAAGAGCATCCGCTTGATTTCTCCTCTGGTTGAGCAGCTGCTCTTTGGTTTCCAGGAAAACGCCGCCTTATTTTGGGGCTTTTGTGGGGTGGGGGAGCTATACTGAAGGGAAGGAGAAATGGCATTTTACTACTGTTTTCTTAATAAGAGTCCAAACCCTGTTTTGCTCCTTAAGTGATTTTGCACGCACTCTTCACGCAAAATGCACGCACCTTGTCTTGATTTAGCAAAGCAACTAAGGGCAAGCATGGTGCAAGAAAATCAGTAGTCATTCCAGAGTTTGTTTGCAATACTGAGCAGGGTCCCTGCAGTCAAATAGCAAATTCTTTTTTCTACTAGATGAAAATTTGGCTATGAAAACCAGCTGGTAAGAGCACTTCATCCCCTCAGCCAGTACTGAGATACCCCATTTGCAAGGAAAGCAAATCTCTGCTCTTTCAAAACATCTTCAGGATATTTCTGCTTGCAGGTTCGATTCCTTGAGCAACAAAATAAAGTGCTGGAAACCAAGTGGAGCCTGCTTCAGGAGCAGGGGATGAAAACAGTTAGGAACAACTTGGAGCCTCTTTTCGAGACTTACATCAACAACCTCAGGATGCAGCTGAACAGTTTGCTGAGCGACAAGGGCAGGCTGGAGGGAGAGCTCGTCAACACACAGTACTTGGTTGAGGATTTCAAGAAGAAGTAAGTCTATCGAGCTAGTGGTCTACTTACCTAGGTAGGTGCAGCCTTTCTCTATTCCACATCCTTGAGTCAACTGGGTGATCCAGGAGAGTCCAGGACACAGGAATTCCCAACAGCGAAGACTGTGACATTTTCTCAAGATAAACGGTAACGGAGTAACAGATCCAAATACACAAACATTTAGGGAATAATTTAGAATATGATCAAAGACGTATTAACTAAATTACCTACTGAGCCAAAAAAAAAAATTAGATGGTAGGGCTGAGAGTTTCAGGACAGCATGCTTAATTTGCTTAAGACAGGCAGAAGGAGTATGACTAATGGCCAGAAAGAGGGAAAAAGAATAGATTCTTTAAAATTTTTTTGATGTACTTGTTTTAACTAGTTCAGCCTAGGAACACGCTCGTGGTCTCTTATTCAGATGCTCTGTAGGAGAAAAGAACATTGTATGCAAAATGCTCTTAAGGAAGTTCATTCCAGCAAACCAAAATCACCTCCCTCTGTTACTTGCCTAAACAAATGCTCCTTCTGCTTCCCTCCATTAGGTATGAAGATGAAATCAACAGGCGTACAGTTGCAGAGAACGAATTTGTGACACTCAAGAAGGTGAGAGCAAATTACAGAACACCATCTGACGACGATTTGTAGAGCTCTAATCACCTATTCATTCACAAATCCATCCATTCATATTCCAAAAGCTTTTTTTACGGCTTCTTCCCTGGACTGTTATTGCAGAGATATGTGTGTTCCTGACTTGCTAATAAGAGTTTAAGACACATTACCTAAATCTCTCATCCTCCAGGATGTAGATGCTGCCTATATGAACAAGGTGGAACTACAAGCCAAGGTAGATGCGCTGACTGAAGAAATTAACTTCCTGAGAGCCCTCTACGAAGCGGTGAGTACAACCACCTCCCAAGACAGTTCAACCCTTCAGTTAAGAGCTTCCCTCCCTCCTTTCCTCTGAAAGCCTGTAATTTCTTCCCCCGGGAGATGCTAAATCCTTTACCTCTTTAGAGTTGTACCAACCGCCTTAGCTGTCTAGATAACAATCTGTAGCCTCTCCCAGGTCTGCACGCTCATCTGAAAGGATGAAAAAGCATCTCTCAAGTGAATTAGCTCACCTAATCCCCTGTGCGCTTTGCAGGAGCTGTCTCAGATGCAGACCCAGATCTCCGACACCTCTGTCGTTCTCACCATGGACAACAACCGAAACCTGGACCTAGACAGCATCATCTCAGAGGTCAAGGCGCAGTATGAGGACATCGCCAACAGAAGCCGGGCTGAAGCAGAGTCCTGGTACCAAACCAAGGTGAAGAAACTGGGGGTTTCCGTGCTGTTATCTTCAAGTCTTGTCTCGAACAGATAAAGACTGACTCTTCCAAGAAAACCTTCTTAACTATTGCATCTTGCACAGCAGCACTGCAGCAGCTAGTCTGGGCTCGAGGAGGCAGCCATGCTTTCAGGCACCTGGGTTACTCCAAAAATGATGGATTTTATCTTGACCGGTTGTTCCTCTCTATGTGACAGTATGAAGAGCTGCAGGCTACGGCAGGCAGGCACGGGGACGACCTCCGTAACACCAAGCAGGAGATCTCGGAGCTCAACCGCCACGTCCAGCGCCTGCGGTCTGAAATTGACAACGTGAAGAAACAGGTAAAAAGCAGGAAACCCCACGCTTTTAACCAATTTACCCCCTGACTTGCAAGGGAGAGGAAGGAAAACATCAGAGGCAACCTAGGCAAGTTCTGCTCCGTTTGATCCTTTTTCTCTCGAAAGAGAACTGTCACTAAAAATGATTAAGCTGATGGTGCTGGAATAAGACCTTGTGATTTCAGGGTAGATAAAGAACAAGTCTAGGTCTTGTATGGGGAATTTGACTGGGTGTTTCTCTTCTGTAGTGCGCAAATCTGAAAGCGGCCATCGCAGATGCTGAGGAGCGCGGGGAGCTGGCCCTCAAAGATGCCAAAGCCAAACTGGCCGAGCTGGAAGATGCTCTGCAACAAGCCAAGGCTGACCTGGCCCGGCAGCTCCGGGAGTACCAGGAGCTCATGAACGTCAAGCTGGCCCTGGACATCGAGATTGCGACCTACAGGAAGCTGCTGGAGGGCGAGGAGTGCAGGTGGGTGGGAAACACAACCCTTCCAGTCCTGATGTCGGAGGAGCAAAGCAGTGCAAGCACTGGAGATGCTCAGCATTTCTGAAATGCTAAGCAGGGCATTAGGGGGTGAGGAGGGGGGAAGATTGTCCCAGCTAATGGAAATAACATTGCGGGAAGCATCCCCGAATTACGCCAAGTTTCTATTTTTCTCCCCAAAGTTCTCTAGGAAACGTACCCTATTTTTTTCCTCCCACTGTCAACAGACTCCTTATCCTCCTACCTTTTTGTGTTCTGTCCCCCAACAGGCTGGCTGGAGATGGCGTCCCAGTGAATATCTGTAAGTCTCTAAAATAGATGCAATTACCTTATTTAAGCATTAGTGTGTCTCTGCACCAAGATGCCAATGCCCAGAGAAGCTGAACGCTTTTCCTTCTCCTTCTTGCAGCTGTGACCAGAACAACGGTGGGAACGGGATACGGAGGAGGAAGCAACCTCAGCATGGGAGGGGGAATCTGCAATATGGGGAACAGCTTCAGCTGTGGAAGCGGTCCTGGGGTTAGCAGCACCACCCTTGGAGGCGGCAGCAGCTCCAGTGTGAAGTTTGTCTCAACCTCCTCCACCAGAAGAAGTTACAGAAGCTAAAAGTTTCCTTTCAGACGCTTTCACTCGCGAGAAAACACCTTAACACTGGTCCTTTACTAAAGCATAGTTGGGGTCAACAGAATGAGGGCCACCTAAACCCTATGTCTTGTCGCACAGGAGCCTCACTTTAGGAACTCTCTCTCAGCTGTGTTGTCTAGCATGCATCGTGCAGGGCTCTGCTATTGAACAGGAGTCCAACTCTTTTAAATTTGCAACTTGCTTGTTACAGCTCAGCATTTTTTGGCTGGATTTTGTATATAAAACGTGTCCCATGACTGTTTGTCTCTCTTCACTTTCTGGTGTTTGTCTAATAAAAATGCATATGTAATTTATTCTATTTTGTGGACCTTTTAATTAAAGACGTGGAACAGCAAATGCAAATGCAGATAACAAGCACTTTTCCTAGGGCCCTGCCCAGTTAAGGGCTCAGATTTTTGCTCCTCATTCACGTTTCTTGAATCTCTCCATTAGCAGCCAAAACACACAGGCGCAGCGTAGCACCAGAGGGAGGTCTGCCGTTGATCTCAATGTTCTCCCCACCGTGCAAGTAAAACACCTGGAAGCTAAACACAGGGCACGCCAAGGCAAGAGTCAGGCGCAGGGGAAAAGGTCTAAGCTTCATTTGCTATGCAGCTTCCAGCCAATACAAAACAGCCAACAGCCTGGCTCCCAGGGGGTACGAAGGGCCGCGCCAAGCGTGTGATGTACCCGCATAAACTTCTAACAATAGGGAACTAATTACTAGGGGAGTCAGAGCAACCACCCAACTTGTTCAAGTGTATCAGTCCATCTCAAAACCCCTTTTACTGTGAGGCGTCTCACCTAAGCGTAGGTGCCAGCAGTGCAAACGTCTGCCTGAGCGGGTTGAAAGCTCTCCCTTTCTGTTGGGAGCACTGGCCGCGCTGTTTTAGGGGCCTTGATGCGGATGTTCCCTCTCCTTGGACTATAAGCAGGTGGAGAATCTCGTCCGTGTGCATTCACAGGCTACATGTTGAATCGCTTATCCAATGGCTATAAAAAATATCCAAGGATGGGATAGCTGTTGGGAAGTGAAAGTCTTCAAGATCCAGTGTTTCTTCACATTCCTTGAATAAAATGGAGACAAGATCTTGTTTTGAGAAGGTGAAGAAAAACCAGAAGAGCTGTAGCAATTTTAGATGTGGTTCTGACTAATCAGGAGAAATTAATTGAGAAGTAAAAGCAGAGCATCATCTGGCTGAAAGCTACAGAGTGACAGATCTCATTGCTGGAAAATCAGTTGAACAAATAGATGTGATTAGAAAAAAAGTCCCAGCCCTCGCCCCATGTATCTCAATAAGTTCAAGTAGTGGGTAGAGAAGCACTCTTAGGAAAATACCCAGAGGTGGGCAAATAGAGGGGAACTGGCAGTGCCTCAACAACAGACTGTATTCGGGTTTTCCTTTGAGACCAGCGGTTTCCCATAATTTTCTAGGATGCTCTGAACTCTGCATGTTCCTCTCTGTATCCCTCAGGAAATCCTCCCAAAAACTCGCAGGCTTGGTTGTTGGTCTGCTGCAGCTCTCCGCTCCTGCTCCACCACCTCTCCCTGCTGAATACTCACAACAACTTCCTGGGAAGGAGCAATATCCTCACTCAGAACAGTAGCCTCGGCAAGGTTAAGTAACGGTCTTCCTCATTGCTGCCCAAACACACTCTTTAACCAAAGAGGATAGAATGAATATAGCCAACAGGCACGTCAGATGGATGCCATCCATTGCATCAACACCTGGGTCATAACACAGAGATGACAAAGCCCACATCGAGCACGGGAAAGGCTGGGGCCACAATATTTTTTCTCCCAGGGCACCCCTTTTCAAGCAAGATACAAAAAACCACCCTGGCAAAGGTTCGCATCTCTGGATACGTGACCCGTGTACAGCTGCCCTTCCTCCAGAGCAGGGCTCTGGTCACCACGTAGGTAACTTTCTGCATCCAGTCCTGCTGGACAAGTTAAAGAGATGTAGCAATGACCTGGGGCTTATATTTCAGTGGGAGAGGACAGCCCTCGTTAATTCCAGCACAGCCCAGATTAAAACCTTAGTCATAATGAAATGAATGGTGCTTGCACTCAGGGGCTTGAATTTGCAATGCACGGAGGGAACTGATTGCTAATTGCTACCCATAACATTTTTACAGAGTTCTTTAGGACAGTTGGTAGCTTAGTCACAGAAGCTCCGCTTTTAAAAACTGCTGCTTGTTATAACGAAGAGTAGCTGAAACACTCCCAGAACAGTTATTTTAGCTTTGTTCCAGGGTGTGTAATAGGAACATTAGAAGAATAGAGAGGAAAATTTAAAAAAAAAAAAAAAAAAAAGCATGGCTGAAAGGCAAAAGGAGATGACAGGCATCTGCAAATTACCCTCCTGGGACCTTCTGGTCAAACCCACTTGATTCCCCAGCCTCCATGTGCGAAATGGCAAGCATAAGCGTGCACTCAAAAGACGCATCTGTGAACACTTGCTCCATACCCTGGTGTTTGCATGCGTCTTTTTAACGGCTGGGAAAAGCTACGACTTCCCAACAACACTCTGCAGGTGGGCCGTTACCTCCTCCGATGAGTAGCTGTTCAGCTTGGGCACGGGCATCCGCAAGAGAGACAGACCATGGCAAACCCAAAGGGCTGCAGGGTCCAGGAGAAGCGTCTCCATCCCTGGGCATCCAGACAAGACACTGGGAGTGACTTTCAAGCATCTTGCCTGCTCTAGGATAAGTGCCCACGCGGACAGCGCTACCACACAGCACGCACAGGGTGAGTCGAGACACCATGTGTCTTTCACCAGAGAAATGCGCTGGTTTTGACTTTTCCTGGGGACTATGTGGAATAAGAGCAAAGGGAGTTGTCTGTGAACAATGTCATAAGTCTGCATCCCAAGCACTGAATTTCCGTGTGAGTAAGAGATATTAGAGGGGGAAGACAACAGACATGGGGAGGGCAGCCTGGGAACAGGCTTCACACCGTGTAGAGACAAGGTCACCCCATGAGTCAGGAAACAGCCCAAAAATCTGCGAAGGTGAAGCCCTGAGAAATTGCCGACTCAGGTTTTGTGTCGTCACAAACAATGGTTAACTCCCTCCCGGGTCATATTCTGATATTTCATCATTTGTTGTCAGTCTGAATCAGGATGAAACATAGATGTTTTTCACAGAAAGAAAAGATCTGAAAGGAACATTCATGAAATTACCTTCCATGTCCTTCCCTTTCCACAGCTGGTTTTTGATAGCTGGTCACCCGAGACTTCCAGTAATGCCCCATCACCACCCCGGCTTTCCCTCCATCACCTCCTTCTCCCTTCTGTATCAGTTCTGGTTTAAATTACTGTGGTTTGGGCATGAGAACAAGAGTCCAGAATTTCCGACAAGTCAGGGCCTGAGGTGCTGATGCCCCACTGGGGTTTACTCAAAACCACAGAAGAAGGAAAACACAGACCCGCAATGAGAGATTTCTCAGACCTCGGACCACTACACCGCGAAATAATGTGCCTTTGCGCAACAGAGGGATTGATTCACCCGTGAAATAGAGATGAGCGAGCGCTTGCCCAACATGGGGAACCATGTACTGCAGAGGTGAAAGGAGGGAGTGGGAAAGGCACGGCTGCGAACAGGAGTTGAGCAGGCAGTATTTAGTGTTTTCTCAGCTATTTCGACAGCCAGATCACACACACACACACAAAAAAAAAAAGCAACTCCTGCACTTTGCGAGTGCTTCATAGGTGCTTGCGCTCATGGTGAACTCACCATCCGCTTTGCTGCTGGGTGTGCCGAGCCCAGTTAATCAGTAAGATGAGCATCACACAAGACCCATCCCCAGCTAGTAAGGGTATAAAAGGGCCAGTCCCAGCCTGGGGGATCACAGCTTCACCTTCCTGCCTCCATCCACTTCCTCGCTGCTTTATTCTTTCTATCACTCTCACCCTGCTCACGTCAGCTGCCATGTCTCGCCAGTGCGCTGCAAGGAACCAGAGCAAAACTGGCTTCAGTGCTGCTTCTGCCTTCATCCCAAATGCCAGCAGCACCGGCTTCTGCTTACGTTCTGCATCCCAACGTGGAAACTGCGGTACCGCCACTGGGTGTGGAAGACTTGCTGGAGGTTTTGGAAGCCGGAGTCTCTACAGTCTTGGTGGGTGCAAGAGGATCTCCATAGCTGGAAGAGGTGGTGACTTCTACGGACCTGCAGGTTTTGTTGCTGGCACTGGGATCTCCTGTGGTTTTGGTGGTGCAGTTGGTGGTGCCTTCGGGTTTGGTGGTGGCATGGGTGGGCCTGGGTTCCCTGCTATCCCAGCTGGGGGCATCCATGAAGTCTCCGTCAACCAGAGCCTTCTGAAACCTCTCAACCTGGAGATTGACCCCAACATCCAGAGTATCCGTAAGGATGAGAAGGATCAGATTCAAACCCTCAACAATAAATTTGCCTCCTTCATCGACAAGGTGAGACGTAGGATTTCTTGCTTATGCTGTGTTGATTCTTCAGTACGGGAGCATAAACAAGGGCAAGTTAGATCTTTATCAGCAAATTTGCTGCTCTTGTAGCGCCATTTCCAACATCAGCAGCCTGGGAATAAAGCCTGAGGGGTTCCAGCTTTGAGACCATTCATCCTTTGTGTTAATGCTGAGATGAGACCAGTCAACAGAGGGAAAATGGGGATACAGGGTGTAGGGAAGCAGAGTTTGCAAAGAGAGCGGGAATGTTAACGTCAGATACGCGGTGCCTGCTTGCTTGTCTAAATTGTCAGCTGTTCCCCAATGGCTGAGAGCTCCCACCTTTCAGCAAGCGAATCCTTGCAGGATTGTACCTTGCCTCTCTAAGGAAAACCATCCTAATATCACTGTTTCTGAAACATCTCCTTGCTCTATCCAGGTCCGATTCCTTGAACAACAAAACAAGGTCCTGGAGACCAAGTGGGCCCTTCTGCAAGAACAGGGGAACAAAACAGTCAGAAACAACATTGAGCCCCTCTTTGAGACCTACATCAACAACCTCAGGAGACAGCTGAACAGCTTGCTGACAGACAAGGAGAACTTGGGAGGGGAGCTGAGCAAGGCGCAGAGCCTTGCTGAGGACTTCAGGAACAAGTACGTCTATCCGTTTGTGGTCTGCCTGCAGAGCGGGGTGGGCTGCGACAGATGCCAGCTCTCTGTGGCATCTGTGCAATCAGACAAGGAAAGAAGGCCTTTTTGCTGAAAAATCTTGCGAGTAAGGCCCAGGTTAAGTTTAATTTGAGACGTGTTCAGCCTCAGTTGCCCATGGCTGAAAGTCACAGGCAGAAAATTACAGGGCTAAGAGACCAAGGTACAAAACTGTACACACACACACACACACACACACAAAAAGCAGCTGGTCCTGAAAATATGAAATAACTTCTGCACAAGCCTAGACCAACCCTCCATTTCCATCCCGCAGATACGAAGAGGAGATCAACAAGCACACAGCTGTCGAGAATGAATTTGTGATCCTGAAGAAGGTGGGTGCGCACACGCTGTGCCTCCCAGCTCTGCAGGAGCATAGCAAGAAACACATTCTCCAGCTTTTCCTATGCCTCTCCAAAACCCACTTCGTTTCTGTGATGTGTTTCCTCTTCTAGGAGGTAGACGCTGCCTACATGAACAAGACAGAGCTGCAAGCCAGGCTGGACTCCCTTATGGAGGAGATAGATTTCCTCAGAGCCCTCTATGAAGCTGTAAGCACCAGCATTTACATCCTTCTCCCAGTTTCCAATGTCCTTGCCTTCCTTTCCCACTTCAGAGGGCCAGGACTGATTATTTTCCACTCTGTTGCACTAAATAACTCAATGCTTCTTCCATTTTACCTGCTGTCTGAACCCTGCCTGAAACTGTCTTGGAAAAATCACTTTGTCCACCCACCCGGGTCTACCCTCTAACCTGGGGGGTTTCCTTTCTCCGAGCAACCCTCGTGTCTCACACGAAACACCCGCTGCTTTTGCAGGAGCTGTCTCAGATGCAGACCCAGATCTCCGACACCTCTGTCGTCCTGACCATGGACAACAACCGCAGCCTGGACATGGACAGCATCATTGCAGAGGTCAAGGCGCAGTACGAGGACATCGCCAACCGGAGCCGGGCAGAGGCTGAGTCCTGGTACCAGTCCAGGGTGAGTGCCTAGGAAGGCTTCTGCAATGGGAAAACCAAATTCCTTCCCCCAAATCCCCTTGGGCATGAGTGTCCCACTGTGATTTTTATAACACAGGATGTCTTCAGATTTAATAATCCTATAAAGTTTGGAAGTGCTAATTTGGGATTGAGAACATACACATACTTTGGAGCGCAAACACCCACATACTGCTTGGCTCTAAACCCAATATATTTTACCTTGACTGGTTGCTCCTCTCTATGTGACAGTATGAAGAGCTGCAGGCTACGGCAGGCAGGCACGGGGACGACCTCCGTAACACCAAGCAGGAGATCTCGGAGCTCAACCGCCACGTCCAGCGCCTGCGGTCTGAAGTTGACAGTGTGAAGAAACAGGTAAAGGGCAGTGTAAACGCATAAGACTTAACTCTTGCTGTGGTCTAACCTCTTGGTTGTCCAGCCAACTCTAGGCGATGAAAATAGATGCATCTCAGTAAGTTCTGCTGGATTAGGAATGAATATGACAGCGTTTATCTCAGTGCAGTAACATCACTAAGAGTAACTTAATACAATGTTAGTAAACTTAAGACGATGCTTAGAGGTGTGGGGTTAGATTAAATCCAGGTTGTGACCTGGCTCAGAACATGGGTCAATTCAATGATCATTAAGATCACACCTATAGATGTTAACCCAAGGTCTTCTGCATCTAGAGCTGGCACCATGACCTCAGGGTACAAAGAACTGAGCCTATACTCTAGAGGAGGAATGCAACCACTCTTTTTCCTCCAGTGTGCCAGTTTGCAGACGGCCATCGTGGATGCTGAGCAGCGCGGGGAGATGGCCGTCAAAGATGCCAGGGCGAAACTGGCCGAGCTGGAGGCCGCTCTGCAGAAGGCCAAGACCGACCTGGCCCGGCAGCTCCGGGAGTACCAGGAGCTCATGAACGTCAAGCTGGCCCTGGACATCGAGATCGCGACCTACAGGAAGCTGCTGGAGGGCGAGGAGTGCAGGTGTGTCCAATTCTACATCCCAATTTCCAGAGGTGCAATGGAGTCGCAGGCCCTTGTCAGGTTTAGACTTCCCATGTTCAGAAGACCCGAAACCTGTTTAAAGGCAAGCAATTGCCCATGAAGATGAGCTATTTGGGAAGTTGGTAGCTTTTCGTGCAAACTTTCCAACTTCCACCAAATATATCCCAAGGAAATTCTCCTCCCTTTTCAACCAGCTCCTGTTCGTGCTTTCTCTTGAATTCTTACTGGCTCATTTTGCCCCCTAACAGGCTCTCTGGAGAAGGTGCTGGTGCAGTGAATATCTGTAAGTAACTTTTAAAGATAGTTTGGCAACTTTTACATTTGTCTCCCTGCTGCTCAGGGCCCACTGTTTGTGGATACCTCTAAAGAGGGTGTTTTCCTCTTGCAGCCGTCACCAGAACCGCTGTAGGAACAGGATATGGAAGTGGAAACTGCCTCAGCTTTGGAGGCAGCAGTGGTGTTGGAGGTGGGGTCTGTGCTGGAGGAATGGGCTTCAGCTCTGGAAGCGGACAAGGCACAGCCGGGGCATGCACGGTTGGTGGAAGCAGTTCCAGCACAAAGTATGTCTCTACCACCTCTTCAACCAAGAGATGCTATTAAAGTCAGACATCAGGTCCGCTAGCTAGCACGTGCCAAGTATCCTCTCGTATTGTGTGCAATCCTGACCCTTTCATTTGTAAAAGATTTGGAAGTCAAAGCCGTCTGTCTTTATTTATGTAAAACTTGCCATGCTCCTCTTTGTTCTTTGACTCTCTGAAATCCCCATTGCCCAGTGTTTGTCTAATAAAAGGCACATGGAATTAATTCTGTCGCATCCTCCTTTGAAGACCAATTACTTTATAGGATCTTGGAGAAGAGAGTGGTTGACATAGCAGAGTAGAGTTGATGGTAAGCAAAAGTCACACACACACGAGTTGAGACCTTTCCTTCCTCTGCACTCACTGCAACTCCATGGACACCTCTGATATCCAACAGGAACAGAGCAGCTGGATGTTCCATTCCCGCTGGTGTGAGCAAAGGTTTTTTTAGCATCAGTGTCTTCCACAGGATGGGGAAATATCTACTGTTCCTAGTAGGCCCTAGAGAAAACATCCTTCTATCTTAATTTCTACATTACGGCATCTGAGCGTTTTCATCCCGCCTCAATCATGCCAAAACCCTTGTAATCTTTCAAGGTTTTATGTGATGAGTCATGTAGGGATATAAATCTGGTTTCTCCCAAGAAAGCAAGTACTTCAGCTCATGCTGTTCTGTACATGCACTAGCTGCAGGGGCTAATAAAATGCCGTCACTGCCATTACCGTAATTAGAAAAGACCCATTAAACCCCCAAACTCACCCTCTTTGGGAAAAATAACGTCCCCACACATGGCGGGGGGAGATAGTTAAAGACCCTGAGGGTAAGGAAGGTTTGGTTCCCCTTCTCTGATCTCCCGAACAGCAGCAAGGAGACACAAACTACAAAGCACCAAACGGGCTGAGGTTACTGCAGCAGATCGTGCTGGTTCAGTCTCTGACAAAACACTGCCGAGTGACTAAAGCACTAGAGGTAAACGTGACGCACATTAAGTGCATGCTGACTCCTAGCCTAAAGAGAAGGTGATATAATAAACCCCAGCTTTTCATTAATCCTCTAGATCTAAGCACAAAAACACACTACTGGAAAGGAAATAGCTCGTCCTCTTCAACACCTGCCCATCTTTCTCTGGCACCGCTGGACTGTATTTCCACTGACACCAGCAGAACTGGTATTTGGTTTGTTATTTAAACACTGTCCAGCATCAAACAGTCACCTGATGACCTGGACTTTTACAAGTCAGGCTGTTTTCTCTCTGGGGGACCACGTACTTTTAGCTATCTCATCATTCAGCATTTTGGCTGAACAAAGCATCCAGGCTCCCTATATAGCCAACAAAGGCACAGGTGTGTCCCACGTTATCGCCTTTACCAGAAGTACCTCTGTGCAGATGAAGTGTTACCTGCAAAGATGAGGAGTGCGGACCAAGACCTCTAACTCCTTGCCTAGATCAGGACAGGTTGCTCCTACCCCAAGACGGCTGGCAATCGGGGAGCAAAGTCAGTCTTTTATTTAGCAAAGCACATCAAACTAGCATTTTCAGCATCTCTAGATTCCCTCTTGTGGCAACTTCAGTCCTATCAGCTTTAAACTAAATGGCCACTGACACCATTAACCAAGGGAACTTTTGGATGTAAATATATTTTTTTCCCACCAGTAATCCCCGCTCTGAGAAATACAGGTTAGAAAATTTGGTGAGTTTTATGAGCCTGAAGATTGCCAGCCCATTGCATTAGCGAGTCTGGTGATTAACGGGTTGGGAAAGGTGGCCACGTGCCAGCATACCAAACCAATTACCTCAGTCAACTGAGCTGCGGTCCTCTGCGGACAAACCCAGCTCTCCAAAAGGATAAAAGGCAGAGGGGACTCCTGATCCAAATTCCCAAAGATTTCTACTCATCCGCCATCTCACCTCATTGTCCTCTGCCTTCACCACCAGCAAATGATTGCGCAGAAGTCAGTTGGCATTAGGTCAGGAGGACTCACTAAGAGTTTCAGCGCTGCTTCTGCCGCTATGCCTGTTAACCGAAGCAGCTTCAGCTCCATGTCTGTGTCCCGCAGCAGTGGTGGAGGCATGGGACGGACCAGCGGTGGTTTTGGCAGCAGGAGCCTTCACAATCTAGGGGCAAGCAAGAAGATTTCCATGAGTGGAGGGTACTGTTCTGCTAGACCAGGATACAGTTATGGGTCAGGTCATGGTGGGTTGGCATATAGAGTTGGTGGAGCTGGGTTTGGGTTCGGAGGAGGATACGGCCCTGGAGGTATTCAAGAGGTCATGGTCAACCAACACCTCTTGGTACCTCTTAACTTGGAGATTGACCCCAACATGCAGAGAGTGCGGCAGGAGGAGAAGGACCAGATCAAATCCCTCAACAACAAATTTGCCTCTTTCATCGACAAGGTAAGACATGTTCCACTTCATCCAGCCTGGCATGTTTGCCATTGCCTGTAGACTAGGATCAGGATTGCTCTCAACAATATAAATTTACTTCTAAACCCTTAATGCACAGAGTTAAGGACTTTGCTCAGCTTGTTACCTCCATATCCAGACTGTCTGTACAGCTCATTTTGTCAGAGCTCTACAGACAGTCTGGATAAGGTGAAAATTATTTTTCCAGGTTTCTTTGCAGTTGAATATTGCTCCTGGTTTACAAATCTTCCTACCAATGACCTTTTGATGACATGCCCGTCTAAAGCCCACTTTAAATTCCATAAACGAAAACCCCCAAATCCCTCACTTTAAAGCCCCCATCTCATGAAAAGTGAGGCACGTTTTGAGTTGATGATCCCGAATGATTTAAATTTTTCTGATGGGTTGCAGGTGCGGTTCCTGGAGCAACAAAATAAAGTCCTGGAGACCAAATGGAGCCTCTTAAAAGACCAAAAAGTTGTGAAAAATAACCTTGAACCTATGTTTGACGCATACATCAGCAACATGAGGAGACAGCTCGAGGCTCTAGGAGGGGAGAGGCTGCGGCTCAGCTCAGAGCTGAAGGCTATGCAGGATGCTGTTGAAGACTTCACGATCAGGTAAGCAACACACAGAAAGAAACCTGTCCAGTTTTTCTTGCCTCTATCTTCTTCCCGGATGAGTTAAAAGACCCAAGGCAACCCCCCGAAAGTATGAGACCTCAGCAAGGACTAAAGTGACGCGGGTTCCCCTCACTTTAGCTGCTGGGGAAATGTCAGCAGTAGCACTTTACCTGTTGCAAGACACAGGCACTTGTTCTGCAGGGACAGGCGAGCTGTTTAAATGCTGCAAAAGGCTCAGATGGTCAGACATCCTCAGGAGTCAGGGAGCACCTTCTCAAAAGCTTAGTCTGTCCAGAGCTTAAGCTTTCCAAATGGTTTCAGCTCCTGTGTAATCATTTTAATACAGACCAGGATGAAACCTGAATCTTAATAAGACTATTGAGCACTCTGAACACTCACATTTCTTTTCTCCAGAAGAGAAAAATTGTCTAAAAAGAAAGACTAATTTTAAGTGCGTGCTTAAGTGTTGTTCTTTTTTCTTTTTTTTTTTTAATTATTATAATTTCTCTTCATATCAATGTATTGGATAGTTTTAGCACTTCTGAAAGTTATCTTCCACCCCATGGAAAGTCACTGAAATCTTGGACAAGGGTTTCAGCTCAGCTCATTAACTCTTTAGGCTGTTAGGAGGAGGTATTGCCTCTCTCATCCACTCTTTGCACTTTGGAAAAACATCTATCAAGAGTTAGTGTCTGCTACCATGCCCATGAGGGATGCACTGCTTAATGGATGCAAATAAGCAAGGAGCTTTTAAATTGTCAATCTGGAACCAGAAAAACAAGAGATGAGAGCTAGGTGCAGGCTGCAATTCAAAACAAGGACACGCACATTCTGCCAAAAGCTCTCTGCTCTCCCTTTCTTGGGAGATCATTCCCTGACACTTTCTGTCACCTTTACCAACAGTGCCTCTAGCCCCAAAGTAGCATCAGAATGGAAATTACTGCCTTGGGGAAGAGAAATTGTCACCCGCAGCCTACTCTGAGACTTCTTTTTTATGGCTCCTTGTGCCTTCAGAAAAGAAAGATTTAACAGAGAAAAGAATCTGTCCTGTGTCAGTTTGGCCAGGTAAGATGTCAGGGTCTGCTACAAATCAGCCATCTGGATTTCCTTCATTCATTTTAGGACGGGACAAATGACATTCCCGAGATAAATATCCTTCTCCATCAGCTACCGAAGAAACCTCAAAGAACAGAGCTTAGCCAAAATAGCCAAGTTCCAGGTAGCTGACTTGAGATGAATCCCAGCAGTAAAGCACAATACTGCTATTGAGTAACTGGGTCAGAAACCATCCTCCTTCTGTTCTCATCACAGGTCTGTGGTGAAAGCAATTTTAAATTTTGAAAAGCAATGTCTAACATTAGCACAGTCTGGAGCAGCAACAGAGATTGCTCAGCTGAGAAAAGACCCTTGGGTGTGCCATGACTTCAGACAAGACAACCAAAGGTCACGTCATAGAAGAGGTTCAGACTTTAATGCTCTGCCTCATCTGACAAAGAGTCAAATATTCCTTCTGGCTCCAGATCAGGGAATCTTTGGGCGAAAGCTCAATTACATCATACACTTTGCTGGGCCGGGAGCATCATCTTGCATTGCAGCAACAATGCCTACACCTACCAAAAGGACATCACTGCTTCTGTCCCCATTTCCTAGGAATTTGCTCTTCTTACCTTTATTTATTTTAAACTTTGTGGATCCCCAAGTATTCTTCCTAATGGTTTGCTCTTCTGAGTCAAATACTAATCCATATGGCAATTAGAAATTAGACATATGCCAAATTAGTTTCCCTCTTCTATGTGGCTAAGCTCAGAGACCCACAGATCTATACACAGGCTAGGACTTTCCTTAATGGAAATGATTTTAAGGGTTGGATATTCCTGATGTGAAGAAATCTTCCCCCATGAAAGGGTCATGAAAGGCTAACGCCTTATTAGCTGCCCAGATTCCTTCCTTTGAACTCCTGTCTTTCATCTCCCTCATTTAATCATTTCATTTGAGCTGGGCATCAGTCCACAGCTATTCCTGGTTTTTATCCTTCCCCAAGAGTGGGGCTGCGTGCTGCTGCTGATCCAGACCTTGGCTTTCCTTGCCCAGGCCATCCCCAGCCCTCCCGAAGCCACCGCGGGAGATGGCGTCGGAGATCCCAGCTCTTCTGACTAACCCAGGTGTGGCGGTGATGAGCTCAGCTACGGCTCCACCCAGCCCTCCCGGCCTGAGAAAATTTGGAGAGAGAGCACAAGGCTCCCATTCACAGCAAAAACTTCTGGGAGGATAAAACGTGCCTTTAATGAAGGCCTGCAGCTTTTCTAGATAGCCTCCTCCCACCACCTAGCCCAGGGGTGCTGTCTTTCTATGATAATCAGCGAGATACATATATCTAATAACGCTGTGTGTAATATATGCACCAACATAGCAAGGATATAGCATTGTTAAGTAGCTATTTTTGTCGCTTCCTCCAAAGATCCATGCTCTGGTGGTATATGCCCCTGCGAACAGACTCTTTAGTCTCTCCACAAGTACCCTATAATGGATGCGTGGAGGAGGGATTTCCGCATGCCCGTGGTGGATGGGGTGGGTTGCAGTATGGAAGCTGTAAAGGGATGCTCATCCCCCCTTCCCAACAGGTACGAAGAGGAGATCAACAAGCGCACGACTGCGGAGAATGACTTTGTTTTGCTCAAGAAGGTGAGGCACCACCAACAAAGGGACACACTTTTTAAAGGCAAAACACATTTGAATGCAAATAACCCTTTTCATCCAGCAGTGCCAAGCTGGGCAAAGCACTTAACAAACGCGTAGTCATCCCTCCTTGAAGCAGAAACACCCAATTGTGCCAGTGTGTCAGTCCCTGGCAATAGCTCGTCCTTGTTTCAGGCCCCTCATCAAAAGTTCAGGTGAGTCCTGGTCCCCCAGGTACCAGATGAGATCTGGGTCATCCATACCTTGTAGTCACTCCACTAGAGGCTCTCCTGCTTCTGCAGCCTCTCCGTATCCAATCCCACCCTCCACAGCCCCCCTGGTCCCACCTGCAGGAGACACAGTAAGAAACTTGACTATTTAAAGCATTGTCTAAAATATCTGCCTGTGCACCAGCAAGAAAAGAGAAATTCAGTGCCTTCTGACGTGTAAAAAATTGCTTAGATCTATGGACATTATTATCCCTCCCCCCCAAAAGAAGGTGTAGGGAAGAAACCAGGTCACTTTTGGCTCTGTTTAAAGGCACAGAGGTCAAAGAAGTCTTCGGTTCTAGTTTGTCACCAAAGGTTTGTTTTAAACGACAATTGGTCATTGTACAAGGATGCAGATAGGCAAGGTTCGGTTCGCTATCCCTGTTGTTGTGATTCCAGGATGCGGATGCTGCCTACATGAACAAGGTGGACCTGGGGACCAAGGTGGATGCACTGAGAGAGGAGATTAGCTTCCTACGAGCCCTCTACGAAGCAGTAAGAATCTCCCACGTTTCCCGGTTCTTGCTATTTCCTTATTTTCCTGGTACCAACAGGATTGAACCAGCCTGAGAGAACTCTTTAGAGCTGCGGTACCTCCCCATTCTTACTCCTCTACCACACATCATCTCTGGGACAAGCACAACAGTGAAACATTTGGGACGGAGAACAAATTTGCTTGACTTACAGGAGCTGTCTCAGATGCAGTCGCAGATCTCTGACACCTCCGTCGTCCTGTCCATGGACAACAACCGCAACCTGGACCTGAACAGCATCATTGCAGAGGTCAGAGCACAGTACGAGGACATCGCTAACCGGAGCCGGGCGGAGGCTGAGTCCTGGTACCAAAGCAAGGTGAGGATGCGAAAATTAACCAGGTGAGCTAGGAAAATTTTTGTTTAGCATTTCCCAAAAGCTATTTTATACTGGAGAGTGCAAGCAGAGAGGACACGGGAGTAGGGTGTAAAATCAAATCAATTTGGATGGGGTTCATTTAGTTTCTCAGACATGTGAAAATGCCATTTTAACAACCAGAGATAGAGGAGCATAAGGAGATGGAGGTAGGAGGGAAATATGCTGAAGCTCATGAGGAAGAGCCTGGATAGAGTACAGAAAGAGGCAGGAGACCCAGTCAAGAGAGGATCAGAGCAGGGCCAGTCTCTACCAAGGAGTTCAAGCCCCTGCCCAGATCTGACTGTGTGCTGGTGTCTCATCTCCCTGCTCATCTCAGTATGAGGAGCTGCAGCTCACGGCTGGCCGGCATGGGGATGACCTCCACAACACCAAGATGGAGATCTCGGAGATGAACCGCACGATCCAGCGGCTCCACTCGGAAATTGATAGTGTAAAGAAACAGGTATGGCGCACAGGACCTCTCCAAACATGGGGGCATCTCCACTACCTTGCTGTACCCTTGCAAGGACGCCTGGAAGTCAGGGTCCAAACCCACTGAGCAGTCACCAAACCTATTTCCACTTCTTGCAGTGTGCCAGTTTGCAGACCGCCATCGCGGATGCCGAGCAGCGCGGGGAGATGGCCGTCAAGGATGCCAGGGCGAAACTGGCTGAGCTGGAAGATGCCCTGCAGAAAGCCAAGGCCGACCTGGCCCGGCAGCTCCGGGAGTACCAGGAGCTCATGAACGTCAAGCTGGCCCTGGACATCGAGATCGCGACCTACAGGAAGCTGCTGGAGGGCGAGGAGAGCAGGTGGGTGCCTCCCCCTGCAAACAAAATGATGTCCAAACCCACAGATGTTCTCACATCTGCCTTCCAACAAGAGAGGGAAGGGCCACAAAAAATTGCCGAGAAAGCACACTCCTATCCTATGCGGTTAGAGGTGCTATTTCAATTCCTATCGGACGCTCAGCATCAGACCTCAACACTCCAGACCGTCCTGTTATCCAGTGTTCCTGGTGCCAAACTGTTGCTTGAAATTGTCTTAAATAACAAGCCCTTACTTCTCTGTCCTCTCTTTCTTCCAGACTGGCTGGAGAAGGCGTTGGTGCGGTGAATATTTGTAAGTAGTCTGGCTCATAAGCAATAGATTGAGTATTCATTGAGTTAGTCCTTAATTGTACCTGAAACTGAGGATAAGATGATGAAAACGAGCTACGCAGCTAGTAGTTGCCAGCACAAAAAATGGAGTATACTTAGGGGTTTTGTAGCACTCTGTGGGACTGGGGAGGCCAAAGAGCTTGGTACATCTGTTCTCTGACCAGCTCTGAACCTGAAAGGTTTTGTCCCTAGGAGATTTGAGATTGTCCCTGGGAGACTCAGGTGTCTAAGGCCAGCTCTGCTCCAGGATAGGAAGAAAAGCCAGAAAATAAGTTGTGTGAAATACAGGCAGCGGTAGACTGTCCAAGAAAAACCACGAGTGTGTGAAACTAAAGGTTGAAATTCCTTCGTACTATTCCAAACAAACTAACCCTCTGCCCGTGGTTTCCCATCACAGCCGTGGTCTCATCTGGGAGCAGCTACGGAGGTGGGAACATGCTGGGGCTGGGGTCAGGCTTCAGCAACAGGCTCAGCACGGGGGGAAGCGGTGCCAGCTCCAGCAGCGGGAGCTGCCTGGCCGGGGGATTCAGCTCTGGCACGGGAAGCAGCTCAAGCATGAGGTTTGTATCGAAAAGCACTACCAAGAAGAGCTATCGGAGCTAAGTCACGGCAGCATCCAGTTCACGCGGAGCAGAAGAGGTTGAGCACCATCTCCTGCTGCCAGCCCAAAGCCACCACCCAAAGACACACGCTTACCTCTTTCCCATCAGGGGAAAACACACCCCCCGCACTACTTACTGGCTTGGGAGAGATGCCTCTCTAAGTCCAGTTAATTCCTCTGCATAAAGCCTCACCCAGCTGACTAGAAGCCCAGCACTGCTTATCAATGAGTTACCAGCCTTCCCATTAATGGGTGCCACCACTAGAGCTCAGCTTGAAGCTTCCCAGGGCTCCCTTTTGCTCCAGTGCTCTGGTACAAATGCAGAGTAGGTGCAGGACTCAGATTTAGGCCAGTGTACACGAAGGCAGAACACATCCCTTCACCTGCTTATGACAGAAACCAGGAGGGGTGTTGAGACCACAGACCCTCGTGCTCCCTCCTAATCAACGCCGCTCCCCACTGCTGGGCTTGCTCTCCCCAAAGACCTGAAGAATTGAAAACAAAGTGACTTTCAATATTCAGGCAGTTGCTCTGTTTCCCAATTCCTCTTGCATTGTTGTCGTGTCACCCCACAGCTCTCTAGCTCTACCTACATCCAAAAATGGAGCCTTCACCATCCATGGGTGAAAGGGGTTGGCTCCCTATAACGTCTAATTCCTCACCCACCCAGTGTGTATAACTTAAGCCAAAAGACCATATAACCTACAGGTTGCTAGATCTTGCCTCAGCAGCAAACCATTCTCCTTCCCACCAGCCAGAGTGAGCTTCAAGTACAGGCAGGGGTTAAAAATACAGGAAAAACAAAAAGGAGGAACAGCAGGCTTTGGTAACATAAATTTTACATAACCTGGAAAACCATCTCTGGTTTAATGCCTTTGTTCTTTGCTTGGGGGGGGGGGGGGGGGGGGGGGGGGGGGGGGGGGGGGGGG
>JANZLQ010000017.1:2459925-2472428 GCA_026212715.1 Elanus axillaris | reverse complement strand
TGACCCCCCCCCCCCCCCCCTTTTCTTTTTATGGAAGTGGGAGGGAGGCAAAGAAGAGGGTTGGAGAATTATGTGCCAAAATGTAACTAGCTCACTTCCTCTCATCTTCTGCTCCCATTGAACTGCACGAGTTTTCTGACATTTCTTCAATAAACTGCAATCAAACTTACCACGACCAGTGTGGGTTTTCTGTGCCATTATGAAATCAATCTGGAAGTATAATTTTAGAAAAAGGTTTAGAAGATTTACCATAGGCACTCAATGTCACGGGGAGCCTTCCCATCTCCCTCTCCCATGTCAATGTTCTCCCTCCTCTCCGGCACTAAGTATTGGAGACAGGGGTCGCAGAGCGGCAATATCGAGCACTTTGGGAGGTTGTCGAAGCTGCACAGCCAACAGAGCAAGACCAGAAGGTGGGGCTGGTTTCACCTGGCCATAAACGCCTACATCCGAGCTAGTCAAAGGACCCAAACAGACCATTTTGGGTCAATTTGTTCCCCAGTAACACCTCTGCAGGACTGAAAGCGCTCTAGGCAGTTGGCTGAAGATATCTGCGTTGCAGAAGCTCTCCAAAAGGTGTTTTAAAGTCAGGAAAGATGGATCCCACACAGGAGAGCTAAACTTCTGGAAAGGCTCATTCCAGACTGGCAGCTTGTGCAGGAAAACCAGGAGGGATTTATATCCATCCCCTGTCCGGAGCGGTCAACAGAGCCATCAGGCCAAGTGCTAACAAGGATGCGATCCCAGGGCAGCAAGATGCTCCTGAGCTGAGGTTTCTGTTGGGTCAGCAGATCGAAGCCGGGCTGGCTCAGACAAGCTGGCGGTACTGAGCTCTGCTCAGGTCTGTAATTAAAAACCCAAGAGAGAGAAAGCAAGAAAAGAAGCCAACATGACTTCTTCCATTTCACAGAAGATGCCAACTATCACATGTAGCAGCTGTTCTCCCGTATCCAGGGCCCAATCATGAAAGATGCTGAGCTCTCTGAACTCCTTTTAGGCTGAGTCCCAAAAAGTGCTTAGCACATACAACTCCCACACAGCTTTACCCTAAAACGTTGCGCGGCTAAGTGAGGCAGGCCAGCTTTCAGCCTTGCATGCATGAACTTCTCTCTGATCCTCTTCATGGAGCAGAACATGTTCTCAGGCCGTGGTGAATGCCAAGAAAATCACATAAAAGCAAATGCAACCTTCAGAGTAGGTTGAGATTTTCAGGGCTAAGCCCTCAGTCTTATCCCACTGGAGGCAAAAGACTTAAGAGGGCTCCCACCCATGGCACACAGCCTTTTTGGTATTTCAGCAAAGACGTGACTGAAAAATCACTATTTCACTTTCTAGGAAAGACTTATCTGCCCTTCCTGCAACTTTGTCACTCTGAACCCACCTCCTTTGCTGAAATGGGTGTATATATATATATATATATATATATATATTCTAGACTTACATTCACGGGGATTTGCCGATTTCACCAGAAAAGAATGACCAAGCCCAGTTCTCCTGTAAGCTGTTCCCCATGGAGGACACTTCTGTAAACAACGAGAGGTGTCAATCTATCTGACCGCTGTCAGTCACACTCCCCACAAAACGAGGGAAAACAACAGACTCCCTCTTCAGGGCATTCAGTGCCGGAGAGAAGCACACAGGTAGCTTGAGATCGCCTCGATCTATTCAACCTTTACCTTTGTTTTTTTTTCCCAGATGGTGCAAAGGTCTTGAGCTGGAAAATCTTTCCCTGGTGTCTCCTGCTCTCACATCCCCCTTTGCTACACCCATCTCTGCTTGTGCTTACGGACCAGCGGAGCCCTAGCACCAAGAAATATGCTTGCATGGGTCCATCTCCCATCCTGAGGGAATTAAAAGGTTGTTCTTGAGGCCAACAAAACTACAGAAGTCAAATGAAAGACAGAAAGGAGTAAATTATAGAATTAGGCTAACTAAAGGAGCAACTCTGACTAAAGGCTAATGCAATACCAAACCAAGTCAGCCCCAGTGTTTGGATCCCTAGATATTCCCAAGAGTTTAAGTCAGATTCTTCTTTTCCCACATGTAAAACAAAGCAACACTCCTTCCCTCGCTCCCAGTGCCCTGCAAACATCAAAAGATTGGTTCTGCTTCTCTCTTTCATGCTTACTATAAAAAAAAAAAGGAGGTTTGCAAATGCAGTTTTTATGGGACCAGGGATTCCCTCCCATTCAAATTAGAAATGCAGCCTATAACTCAACAATAGGTGTGCACTTAAAAGCAGCTCAGGTCACTATTCAGCAAAAGAGACGAGTGGGATATTATCAAACCACGCTCATAAACGTCTTTAAAAATGGTCTTCTGGGGCTGGTTGCGCAGCCAAAGCCTGTTTTCCTGGGACATAAAGAGGCGACAGCCCTGCTTCTCATTGCAGAGGGTTTCTGGCCTGGTTAACTCACGTGCATTGCCTCCTGCTCTGGCCTTCAGCTTCTCCCTCTGCCTTCATTCCCCTTTGAGCTGGTCTTGACATCTTGCCAGTCCTGCCGTATCTGCTCCAGAGTTGGGGGCATCAGGAGTTTCAGCTCTCGCTCTGCTGTGTTCCCCAGAAGCGTGAAGAGATACACTGGTCAGCACCGTCTCGTGCTGGGGAGGTGGTGGTGTTGGGGTACCTCGGGCCGGGATGCTTCAGCAGCAGAAGCCTTGGTGGCAATGCAGGCTGCAAGCCCAAGCTAGTGATCAGCGGCTGTCACCTACCGTGATACGGCTACAGCCCCTCACGCGTGGGGTCGGGCCGTGGAGGTGCTGGCTTTGGCAGCAGGGGTGGTGGAGCCCTGGGGACCTGCACACCCATTGCCAAAGGTCACAGTCAACGAGCATCTGCTCCAGTCGCTCAAGAGGGAGATGGACCCAAACCTTCGGTCTGTGAAGTACCAGGAAAAGGAACGGATCAAGACCCTCAAAAAAAATTTTGCATTTTTCATGGACAAGGCAAGAGAAGAGACGCCCAGCTCAACGGGCGTCACAGCTGCAGGGCCGCGAGAAGCTGCCATGTGGCACATCCAAGACAAGGAATGCATTTCCCAAACTGCTTACTAGCAACGGCAGCCAAAACCCGCCGCCTGACTTTGCAGTAAGGACCAATTTGGGTTCTATGAGGAGGACATTTTGCACCACCTTGGAGTAAAAAGGAGCCTTCAGTGGGGGCAAGAAGGTATTTTCACGATCCAAGAGTGGTGTAAAGCAGTCTCATTGCAAATGACAACCAAGCTTTGCCGTTAGCTGCAGAGAAGCTGATTCTAACGCCCCATTTTTATATCACTTGAACCCTAACTTCAGTAGGATTACCTCTGACTTACCCCACTCTACTTCGGTGCTGAGTCTAACTTGGTGCTTTTTGCATAATAACAACCAAGACATTTTTCTGAAGAACCTTCTTAGGAGAAGACGCTGTTTGGCAGTTTTTAAATGCATACTATCCTGAATAACTCACAGATTTTCTCTCTCAATTTGCCGATTCTGGGACTGTCATTGTTCATTTCTGCATCACCAGTACAACAAATCACTATACTTCGAATGCTTTACTTCTGGGTTTCAAGTTCCCAGAGCAACAGAACAAGGTGCTGGAGACCAAATGGGGTTTTCTACAGGATCAAAAGTGTTACAGGAACAACATCAAGCCAATGTTTGAAACTTATATTGGCAACTTGAAGAGGCAGCTGCATGTTCTGGGAAGTGATGGAGCCAAGCTGGAAACAGAACTGAGCACCATGCAGAGTATTACAGAAGATCACAAGAAAAAGTTTTAAAAAAAATAAAAGCTCCAAAACTAGGTCTAGAACTGATCTCATTTAATTTTTGGATGGCAAAGGCTGCACAAGACGCAAGATCTCCTCCAGAGGTACATGTGTATTACTTGCACCAGCAGTTGGCTTCCATGCTGAGGTCGAGCATTTGGAGGTGGTAGAAGATGATTAGGTTCATATTCTTGCTTAAGCTGAATAACGAGGAGCAAAGTGATCTTTCTTCTTCTCCTTGCAGGTGTGAAGAGGAAACCCACTGGCAAACATGTGCAGAGAATGAGTTTGTCATGCTCAAAAGGGTAAGCGCATTTCAAACCAACTCAAACACTTATTCCGGGCTTTTAGTATGAACAGCAGCCAGTATTGCGGGAAAGAGAAGGTGAGACTGCTTCTCACTCTCCAGAGACTCTAGAGGGACCTAAAGGCCAACTTTTGGGAAGATTTTAATTAAAAGAGTTGAATCCCACCTTAAGTGAGTCAGTTTTAGCTGAGCTTGTTCATTTGGGATGTTTGTATATCCCAACTGGCCAAAACCTTTCCCTCTCTTCTCCGTGTCTAGTGCTTTCTGTCTTCTGCCTAAGAGGATAAGAGAGCAAAACAATTTAATAGCACGGTAAAATTTATGGCCTTGAAAAGAGCAGCCCTAAGACTTTGTAATCGCATCACTTGCTGGCATTAAGCAGTTTGCTCTTTCATTTCATAAACCCTTGACGTGCTTCAGGACGCGGATTGCACCTATGTGAACAAAGCTGAGCTGGAAGCCAAGGTGGAGTCCTTCATCCAACAGATCAACTGCCTGGGGAGCCTGTATAAAGTGGTAACAGCTTTTCCTTCTCTGCTCCTTTTTCCTCCACCCCATGCCTCTTTAGGGGGTCTGCAGAGTTAGGCTCCCACAACCCATCACTAACCATCACAGAGATTTTTGGTGTTTCATGCATACATCAGTTGATTGCTCCAGATCTCAAAGGTGTTACTCTTGCACTGCACTGGCAGGATCCTAAGGAATTTGTTTCAACTTGATGGTGAAGGTAGAAGCCAGAAAGATTAAACCAGGAAATCCTTCTTTGGGTTTTCTGCAAAGAGCCTGAAGTCATGGTACACAGAACACACCGCATCTCCTTGTCTCCACGCCATGGAGATCCACAGGGAAAAGGACCCCAGTGCAGACGACTGATAATCTTGCTGCTACCCCTGGGGAATTGCTCAGCGCCAACCATCCATTTCAGACACCTCTGCTATTGTGGACAACAGCTGAAGCCTGGACATGGACGACATCATCGCTGATGCCAAAGCTCAGTATGACAACACTGCCAAAAGAAGCTGGGCTGATGCAGAGTCCTGGTACTACAGCAAGGTGAGTCACGATGGACACTCAGAAAAGTAGCTATGCCCCACTTCTGCTATGGGCTCTGCTTCTTCAGATTTCCTAATTTGGGTTGAATAGGCTTTTGAGAGGTCTGCTTTCTTAGCCGCCTGCTGTGTTTTCCCTGTGCGACACATCCTCTGTTGACATCTTCACACACAGAGATGTTACTGCGTAAACGAGTCATTCGTGTCCCCCAGTGACAAAGGCTTTTGCCTTAAAGCTCAAGATCCGGGACTGGAGCCCCAGAATCACATAGTAGGTTTAATTACTGACTCATGTCCTCACTCTGGTATTTATTTGTATTGTGTTTTCTCTCTCCTCAGTATGAGGAACTGAGAGAAACCACTGGCAAACACGAGGACAGCTTGCGTAACACAAAGAATGAAATTGTGGAGCTGAATCGGGTGATTCAGAGACTGACTGGAGAACACGAAAACACCAAAGCCCAGGTAAGGATGACTCAGGGGCAATAACGTGCCAATTGCAACTCCCAGGTTGTGGCTTTCCAGAACTCCTCTGCTAGAGCAAGGGAGCAATAAAGCCAGTTTTGGTGAAATACATGTCAGCTGCTCAGCTCTAAGACTTGCCTGTAATCCAGAGTGCAGAGTGAAATGGTCTGTTACGACTAAAAACTGAACTACCATCAGTAGAGACATGCAGTGAGAAGACAACACGTATACCGAAGTCTCAGCTAGGCAGAGAATCATCCCGGAGTTAGAGGTTTACCAATAAGAGTCTGAAAATATAACAAAGTGCAGGTGGATAAATACACAGCCAGGCAGATTCAAGAGCTCTGAACTATTCACGGCACATGCAAGTAAGTGGCAGTAATGAAAATTTCCTACCTGCAGAGGTGCAAGCTGGAAGGAGCCATGGCTGGAGCTGAGGAGCGCAGGGAACTGGTTGTCAAGGATGCAAAGTGCAGATTCCCTGAGCTGGAGGTATCCCTGTGGAAGGTGAAGCAGGACGTGGC
Organism: Elanus axillaris; assembly: GCA_026212715.1. NCBI lineage: Eukaryota > Metazoa > Chordata > Aves > Accipitriformes > Accipitridae > Elanus > Elanus axillaris. The sequence continues at coordinate 2,466,331 of JANZLQ010000017.1, read as the reverse complement.
CTGTGAGTACCAGGAGCTCATGAACGCCAAGCTGGCCCTGGACGTTGAGATTGTAACCTAGAGGAAGCTGCTGGATGGAGAGGAGAGCAGGTGGGTGCTGGTACAACCCTGCAGGACGCTTGCAAGGAAGAAATGGTAACGCATCCAACCCCACCACCACCTCTCACGGTCTGCCTGATGAGCCATCACCTCTGTAACTGCAGTAAATCCCACTGAGACCCAATGCCCCAGGGAGCGACGCTTTCCAAAGCACTTTCCAGCATTTACGGACCCGAATGCCTTACAAAGTCAAAAGCTCCTAATGCGCCCAGGCACTTGGGTCTTCCCCCAAGCGGAAGACCTTACGCCAACAAAGGTGATGTGTTGCGTAGCCCCAGGTCTTATCAGGCTGAAGGCTCGGCCACAGTTGTGCCTGGCCACCTTTGCCACCCCAGCCGAAACGACTGGGTACCCATGCACACACAAGCTAATTGAGGGGACAGAGAGAAAGGCCTTGGCCAGGGCTTGTTCACACTTAAACACACAGAGCCGAAGGAATACCCTTTCCCTGCCTGGGCCTGACACCGGACTCGGGAAAACTTCCTCACAGGCATGAGCTGAGCAGTTGAGTCATGGTAGGTCCAAAGCACTCGCCTGGCCTGCCGGCAGCATCCCACATCCCCAAACCTCCCAATTATTGGCCATTTCTAGGGACACACACCAAATACAGACTTTGGTTTTTCATCTCTCCGTTTTCCCCATCCCCCTAAGGTTGTGCATAGATGGCGGCTGCCCCGTGAATAGTAACTACCAGACAAATCCCTATTCCTACTAGTCCCCCCGGATCTATGCAGTAGGATGGAAATCCCGAGCTGAAATATTTTCTTTGCAGCTGTGTGCTGATCCCCAGGAAGAATCCGCACGCGATGCTGACCCACGCTTTGGTGGCAGCTACTCTTCCACAGCAGATCCCTACTCAGAAGCAGAGGTCTAGTGACCGGAGGAGGCATCTGTGGCAAAAGCATCGTTGGCTCTGGAGACAGCTGTGCTCCTTGTACCATGGGAGGATACAGCGCTGTGACTGGGCAGAGCTCCAGTGTCAAACCTGTGTCCTCTACAACCTCCTACAGGTCAAAATACTCAAAAACCAACAAGCATTTGACAGGAGGGTCCTCACTCCACCAGTTCACATCAGCAGCACACAGGGAAAACACTGGAGGGATTTTAAAGCTTTCAGTCCAGTCCGCATCGCTTATTCCCTGCAACATTCACTACTGTTATGAAACTTGCTCTTTTTGTTACTTTATGCTGCAGGTTTAGAAGCTGGCTCTTCCCAAATTTTGCCTGTTCCTCCTGGCAAGTGCATAGTTAGCACAGCAAATGTATTGCAGAACCACTTGCCTGGGAAGATAACCGGGTTAAAAATACTAAGTGATAGAAGTTTCTGCTCCTCCAGCTTACGGACATGATTGCAATGGAAAGTTAAAAATCAAAGAGAGCAAAGAAGTCTTACCTAGATCATCCGATTCCTCTGCGATGCTTGTTGTTTGCCCTTAGCTTGTTTTTTCTCCATCTCTCCCTAATAAACTGAAACAGCAAATCTGAGATCACAGGATATAGCTCCTCTTTGCAGAATTACAAAACACACATTAACGAGACAATTAAAAAAATAAACCAAGACCCAAAATCAAATCAAGGCCAAGGCCATCTCTCACAGTCCTCAAGAGATCCACTAGCTTTTGGAAAATGTGGGGTACAGAGCTGGTCCATTGGGAATAGGGAGGGGTGCGAGGAGATCAGGTCACACACCACATCTCACCCGCCACGGTCCTCCCGTGTCCACCACTCGGTGAACATCGTCATACCCCTGGACCTAATCCCCTAAAACCGGGATGAAAGAGAGGGGAAACTCCCTGGGGGCTGAAAATCACTGTAGTATGACAGACCTGCTGAAAGTGGCTACAGCCAGACTGTGAGAGTGCAGCCGGGATGTGAGAGATCACGAGAACAAGAACAAAAGCAGGGGATATTTTCCTGTTCCGAAGCATGTGGTAGGCTGAAAGAGGAGGAGTTCCCCTATCAAAAAGTTTTTCCAACACAAAACCTCTTTTTTTTTTTTAAATTGAGATTTTTTCCATTAAAAAAAAAAAATGTAGCACCAAAACATCTCACTCCCAACGTGCTCAACCTGATTTGAACTATTTGGCTTAACTGAGCTAGCGCAAAAGATTTTGGGGGTTTTTGGAGCCAGTTCAACAACATATTCAGCTGCCTTTCCCTGTTGCATCGGTGAACCTGCAGCTTTATCCACTGTCCCTCTCTCCTTTAGGGTCAGGCTCCCTGCACGCCCAGCCTCCTGCAACCCCCGTCCTCAGGTTTCTGTCCAAAAGGACTGTACAGCTGCATTTGGCGTCAGTTGTCTCATCAAAAGCAGAAAGCGTTTCCTAGGATGACAATGGGGAGAGAAGAGATGCAGCCAGAAAGCAATAAAATACAACCACAGTCCGGAGAAACACGGTCTGATGCATGAGGATTGATGACAATCACAAGATTCACTCTAGACCTTCTCCTGCCCCATTCCCCTAAGGATGTCTGTGAGCTCTTGGAGCCGCAGTGTCCAAGGGCACCCAGATCCCTACAGCAAAGCTGGTAATTTTGGCTTGCAATTGTAACCAACCGCTGAATAGGGAAGGGGAAAGAAATGCAGTAAACAAAACAAAACCATTAGTTTGAAACTTCCACCCTGCCCCTACAAAACACACCACCCTCCCACACAGCGACGCAGGCACCAACGCTATCCCTGTCCTTCCAAGGACCCAGACGCACGCGCGTGTGAACAGCAAAGTCAGGAAGAGTCCAAGCCCTGACGCTGCAACGAGGGCGCTTGCCCAACCTAGTAAGCAAAGGACCTGGCCCTGCCCCAAACCAGGTGGGAACCCAACTTTCAAGCTGAGGGATGAGGGGAGGAGGAGACGCCAGTTGTCCAAGGATTTGGCCAGTAAGATTTTCTGCAAAAGCTACCGCGTTCCAAGCATCGGTTTCAGTTTCAACTAATCAGCAATTCCCCCTAAATAAGTTACCGCGTTGGAAAACACTCACATCAGCAACCTGCATAAAAATCACCTTGAGAAATAGATTTGGCCCCACAGATGTTTCCCTGGCATTAAAACACGTTGCATTTTTATAGGCAGAACCAACAAAACATAGTTATTTACCACGAACCCACCTGCAAGACTTTGTTCATTAATTCTTAGTAAATTCACATTTATTACTGATAGTTTTTATTAAACAGCAGGTTGAATCACATTCTCCTCCAAAGCTCTTACCTGCAAGCTGAGGTACCAGCAAAACATAAAGATCTCCTTCGACAGAAAAGCATTTTACATTTTCAAACTCTCAGTTCCACTTCATCCAACCCATAAAAAGGGGAACATGCAATTTTTACCATCTTTCCTGAAAACAATTCACCCAGCACAACTCCCCTAATTTTTGTTGCTGTTACACAAGACCTAAATTGACCCCTCTGACTTAATGACGTTCTTCAAACCTTTATGGGACAAATATGCTGCTGCTTTCTCTGCTGGTAAATGGGGCAAATATGCTGCTGCTTTCTCTGTTGGTAAGCACAATATATGCTAAGTAGTTCACATTCTTTGCATCATAAACATTTTGTGGAAGTTTCATGCAGCCTCGCCCCATTTTCCACGCAAATAAAAGGAAGGTGCTCCACTGATCAGAGGGAACTGCACCCTAGAATCTGCTCCCAGCACATTGCCTGCACCAATCCCTCTTCCACCAGCAACCATGTCCTGTTGCTCCTACAGCATCAGCTCCGGCCATGCTATCAGGAAATTCGGCTCTTCCTCTGTAGCTCTTCCCAGGAATCGGTGTGGTTTCAGCTCCATCTCGTGTCACTGGGGTGGTGGCATGGGCTACCGTGGTTTGGGTTACTTCAGCAGCAGGAGCCTTGATGGTATGGCACGCTCCGGGCCCAGAACAGCTGTTGGAAGACGTCTTCCTCCAAGGCATGGATATGGCTTTGGGGGAGCTGCCACGAGGTTTGGCTACAGAGGTGCTGGCTTTGGCTACAGGGTTGGCGGAGTCTCCAGGCCATGCACTATCACACCCATCACCATCAATGAGCAACTGCTCCAACCGCTCAGACTAGAACTCGATCCCAACATGCAGACAGTGAAGTACCAAGAGAAGGAGAAGATCAAGACCCTGAACAACAAATTTGCTTCTTTCATTGACAAGGTGAGCTGAGAACCCCTTCCCAGCTCCCGTCTGCAGGCACTAGTGTCCAAGTGAGCTGTCTAGCACGGAAAGGACATGGAATCCTTCTCAGACAACTCATTTTAGACATTGATGGCAACTTGCACAAGGGTGCCAACGGAGCACCGAGGTGGTTACGAGCCACTGGGGAAGCTTCGGCGTACAGGCATTATCGCTCTGATCGCTAGGCCCGACTACAGAGACGGAGCAAGCCAAGTCCAGTTTCATCAGCCTTCCAGTTCCCTCCCATTCCTCCCCACACATCCCCAGTCTATTGCAAATCTCTCCTTTCTAGAAGTGCTTAGGGTTTTTTTGTGCATTTCTACACGGGTGGCCCAGAACAGAAAGCGCACTGGATTAGGAAATGCCGTGCCAAGAGCTGTTCACATGTACCAAGAGCAGGAACACGTTTCACTGCTGTTGCACGGACACTGGCTCTCGCAAGCTCTTAATCCTCATCTCGTTTCCTATTTTGCTTTCTGGGATTCAGGTTCGATTCCTGGAACAGCAGAACAAGGTGCTGGAGACAAAGTGGAGCTTTTTGCAGGGTCAAAACCACTGCAAGAATACCATCGTACCCGTGTTAGAGGCTTATATTGGTAACTTGAAGAAGCAGCTGGAAGTGCTGGGGCACGACAGAGCCCAGCTAGAAACAGACCTGAAAGCAGCACAGCAGGTTTTGGAAACCAACAAGAAAATGTAAGTAAAAAAAAACCAGAGAAATGCGAGTGCAGGGCTCAAAATGTTATTTGACATTTGTAAACAGGCAGAAACTGTGAACTTTTCGTGGCAGTAAATGGTTCCCAGAGAACCAGTCGGAAGATGGAGAGATCTGCCAGGATCTCAGTATACTACACAAGGTCCCAGTTTACACAGAGATGGAGGAAACAACAGAGGATGTCCCTTTTCCAGGTTCTCTTTCTATCCTTCCTAATTCAAGGAATTAACATTTAGAAAAGTTCAGGAGCTATTTGCTATTGCAGAGGTCGAATGAAAACAGTTCTTCTGCAAATCTGTAAAGACACAGAAACCTCCCCGAAAACATGTTTGCTTTCCCATGGGCTATGAGACAAGACCAAAGCATCCTAAAACACTGTTTGGGGAGAAGGAAAAAAATTAGGAGTTTCACTTCTTGAAAGAAGGCCTGCAGAAACCCAAAGAAAGATGTAATTGCGCTGAACTCAAACAAAATCTCCCATTTTCCCATGCAGGTACAAGGATGAATGCAGCCAGCGGACACGCACCGAGAGTGAGTTTATTGCCTTGAGGAAGGTGAGGAAGGGGCTGTTCGAGCTCTCGTCTCCAGGTTCAGGTCTCCGGGGTGCACGCAGTGATTTATTTCCCAAAAGCAGGGCACAAAACAAGTACAAGCAGGAGCTGGTGCTTGGGTTTGCTTGAACTCAAATCGGCAGCAACTGTGTAATTGGGAGCTGGCACATGGTCACGGGACCAGCACTGAAAGTCCCTCACCCCAAGGGTAGCCCTGAGTCTGCTCCCACTAACAAACTTCCTTCTTCTATCCCCAACACGTCTACAGGATGCAGACTGTTTTTTCTTAAACAAAGCAGAGCTGGAAGCCAAGGTGGAAAGCCTGAAAGAAGAGGCTGAATTCCTGAGAATGTTCTACGAAGAGGTAAGAAGCCTCCCTATTGCTCCAAGCCATTGTTTGCGTTTCCCAGCTGGATTTTGAAGCTGCTTATCCCAAAGGACAGGGGAAGAGGGGGTAGCACAGGGCAGCGGTCATCCCTTGCGGTGAACGCTGAGAATCGGCGATTCATCTCCGCGTAGTCACCGCAAAGGAGGCCCAAGCTGCACGGTGCGGGTGTCACACCAGCTCGGGGCTGGACTGGGGTCACAGCAGGACCAGCACCTCTCCGACCAGCTCAACCCCACGTTGCCACCAGGAAATCCACCAGCTGCGGGCCCAGACCTCAGATACTTCACTGATCGTGCAGATGGACAGCAGCCGAGATCTCAACTTGGATGGCATCACTGCGGACGTCAAGGCTCAGTATGAGGACATGGCCCGCAGGAGCCGGGCAGAAGCACGGGCATGGTATGAAAGCAAGGTGAGAAAACCTGGCAGAGGGAGGGTTTGGGTGCAGTTTCTCTCTTCAGACTAACTTCAAATGCTGAGAAACAGCCCCCCCCC
>JANZLQ010000017.1:2445418-2459825 GCA_026212715.1 Elanus axillaris | reverse complement strand
AATGCTGACAAACAGCCCCCCCCCCCCCCCCCATTCTCCTGATTTGCTCTGATTTAACTCAAAGCAGGTGTTTTGGGGATATGCAAGACTGAATTTGGGGCTTTTTCAGTTTGAGGCACGGCGAGTCGCTGCAGGCAGAAACACCGACATCCTGCGAGAGACAAAAAACAAGATAGCTGAGCTGACACCGATAGTCCAGAGACTGAGCAGAGAAGTCAGAAGCGCCAAGGACCAGGTAAGCACAGCCAGGTCTGGTTGTTTCAGCAGAGCGGAGAGCGAATCGCCGCTCCTGCCAGCTTCCACAACTAAATTAAATGGTGCCATAGCACCTTGCAAAGGGTGCACGTCAGCTGGGACGCTGCTGCTCCAACTAGGGCTGCATTAAAGCCCAACTCATCAGTTACAGCGTCCCATCCCCTGTAAGCAAGACGAGGGAGCACTGGAACTGCATGTCCAGCTCCCTCAAACCCCTGCCAGAGGTGACTGCATGTCCATCTTGCTGCTGGGCTGAATGCACAACCAGACATTCAACCTATCTCTTGATAATATATTGCATTTAAAGATAGCAAGAGACAGCTAAGACTGACCGCGTCTCGCTCCTTGCAGTGCTGCAAGCTGGAAGCTGCCATGGCCGACGCTGAGCAGCGTGGGGAAACAACCATCGAGGATGCGAAGCACAAACTCTCTGAGCTGGAGACAGCCCTGCAGCAGACCAAGGCAGACCTGGCCCGGCAGCTCCGCGAGTACCAGGAACTCGCAAACGCCAAGCTGGCCCTGGACATCGAGATCGTCACCTATAGGAAGCTGCTGGAGGGAGAGGAGAGCAGGTGAGTGACAGACCCTAGCAGGGCTGCACAAGCTACTCTAGATGCACGTGTTGAAAGGAAAAACAACCGGACAGTGCTATCGCAGAGCTGCCGTGCTGCAAATCAACCACATAGTCCTGATGCTGATCAGCTCATCCCATCAGTCCTAACAGATCTCCACCCGTGCAAACCCACCCAAGCGGCCAGTCCTACAGCAAGAGACAGGCTAGAGAGGGCCAGGCTCACAGTCGAGGCTAAAGAGCTTTGCATTTGAAGATAGATTGATAATGTGCAAACTTTTCCCATTCTCCGCAGGTTCTGTGCAGAAGAAGGCTTCCCCACCAACACCTGTAAGTTGGAGTATTCACCTTCTACCAAACTCAGGCATCTTCTGCCTTTTCGGCAGGGAATTCCCTAAGCTAAAACTCAGCTTTGCTCTGCCTTTTGCAGCCGCTTACCGTTCACAGGGAGGTCTCACCTACAGCCCTGAGCCTGGTTCTACAAGTGCCCACGTGTCAGCCAAGAGAAACTCGTGCCGGACCAGCAGTGCGGGTGTCTGTGGCACAGCGGTGAGCTGCGGTGACGGTGTGAGCACCGGGAGCACGAGGAGCTCCTACACGAAGGTGGTGTCCATGACCAAGTCAGCCAGGAGTAACATGTAAAGAACTGTAGATAAATGACAAGGCTGGAAATAAAGCAACACGCATACTTTTCTGCCAACACACAGCAACAGCCAAGCCAGAGCTGTTGTGCACCCGGCTCCCCCAGACTGCATTCTCATTTTCCATTACATGGGGATACAAAAGGCAGAGAGGTCTTTTCTATGCTCAAGAGTTCTGCTATTTCTGCCAGGGAATCTAGGAGCAAGAAGGGCTAAAATCCCCCTCACCGCTCCCATTACGCAGTTAAAACAAGATGCCTTTGGTGAAGTCCCCTGGTCTTTCTACTCCTACAGATTCAAGGATTAAAATAAAGTGGGAGAGAGGGCACCTTCTACCCAAGAGCATTTTCATTAGAGCTTTTTCCACCCCAGTTGTCTTAGCAGCTCCCACCCTGGATCAACCTAGTTTTATCAGTTGGTCTTTTAGATTACACGTATATGCCTGGCATGAGCAAAACTCACCTAAATTTGCCTGGCTTGTAGTTTCCCTACACATTGCATTGATTTCATTGATTATTTGCCCCAAATGGACAGATTTCAACGGCTGTTACTGTTTGAAGGCAGTTTGCTTACGTACTTGCATTACCTGTTTTGGAACTGATCCTCAACTTTCCAATTTCTTCCGGGGTTTTTAATGGTCTGCCTCATCTGTTGCCATGAACACCATCATAACTGAAGGGTCTGGAGGCCAGAGTCTGCTGTCAGGTATGAAAGGGGCTGATCCATCAACATGTCTGGCCTTAAGACAAACAGCTCTTGTGGGATCTTGTTCAAGGGATCCAAACACAACCTTAAACACACGGGACCAGCATCCATTGCCTTCCTAGTTGTCCAGTACCTAGCACACTAAACCGCTAGTTAAGCGCATTATCCCCGTTTGACAGAAAAGGGGAAGTAATGATTTATTTCTAATGACCATGTATTTTGTCAGTGGCTTTTATTCTAGTTTTAGTTCTGCATCTCCAATAAATTGACAGAGCAACTCGGTTACCTTCCTTCGACACCCTCCTTCGGGAAAAGGAGGGTTAATTCTTGTCTCTGCTCCAGGATCTAAAAAGCCAAAGTTTACAGGGGTCTAAACCAGGCAGAGGCCAAGCCCTCCGTCCACCGGAGCTCTTCCTTCCTAACCCAGACACCACACCTCAGTGGTCTCCCATCGCCCCCAACGCACCTATTCTCCGGGCACAGGAGCAGCTAGGCAAGGAGACAGGTTATAACCTCTCTCCAAAGCGCCGCGGAGTCAAAGGCAGAGCTCTCCTCTGCCTCGCACCTGCACGCAAGGAGCAGGATCCATTCCACCCAACACTGCGTGTTTACAACCCAGCTGGCTGCCAGCACGGCACAAGAAACAGGTGCTTCCCAGGTGAGATGTCTTCATTAGGACAGGGTGGAGCCCCAAATGATTTTTTCCCCCCAGGAAAAACAAACAAACAAAAGCATTTAGAAGGCACTGACTAAGCAAAGATGCTCTAGCAATTTGCATAAAGCTAACTGAAACTTATTACTATCATTGATTGCTAAATCCCTTTAGAACCATCATCAGTTGCCTCAAGTTTCCTGGGAACTCCTCAAAGCCAGACACCAGCAGCTGCTGGATGGTTTTACATCCCCTTCTCCTTCCTCTCATCCTGGCACCAGATCCGATCCTGCCCAGCTCATCAGGGCAGCACCGCAGGCAAAGCAGCCGGTGGTACGTACCTCTTCCCGGCCTGGGGCTGCCCCACCGCAAGAGCACAAAATCCCACCATCTCCAAGAGGCCGGAGGACCTCTTTTCATCTCCACTGCATGGGGTGTTGCCCTTTATAACCTCCATCAAGCCAATTAATTAGGCTTCCCAGGAGAGGAGTTGTCTCCCCCCCACCTTACTCCTCCCTGCCCAGTGGAGCTGGGGACTCAGCCCATCCCATGCTGGTTTCATGCCATTTAATTCCTTTTAAACATCAGATGAAAATCTCAGTCGACTGCAGAGCAGGGTTTTAGCAGTTACTGAAAATCTGATGGAAACTGAGGCAAATGCAGCTTAAACACTGGGGAAGAAAGCTCCCCACCATCTGCATGCAGCCTTCTTCCCAGGCTCGGTTGCATCCGAGTCCTCGCCCTTCTTCTGCCTCAGTTTCCCTATAAAGAAGAACAGAACTGACCTCCTTTGTAAACCCCTGACATCTGTGGACAGAAGCACATTGCCAGCGACCTCAGTGCTGTTATTACAATAACACCTGTCCAACCTCGCATCCCCATGTTTGCAGCTGGTGGTACAGCAGTGCCGCAGGGGCAGGTGGACGGAGCAAAGTGACCGCATCCTGCGACGCAGCCCACAAGGAAATACCAGGGATGGTCAGCAGGTACACAGCATTCAGCTGGGACGCTCAACTGGAGGGAGAAAATCAGGACAGCATACTAGGAGGGGAGAAATAGAGAGGCCGAGAGCAAGCAGAGGTGGCAAAAACACTCAAAGAAGTATTGCTTAAAGAATTAGATGAAAACTCTACTTAAATAAGTATTATAAAGTATAACTACTGTGCATTTACCCTGCAGAGAGCAAGAGGCAGAAGGGGACGTGCTCTGTGCCTTGGCAGGAATAGCTAGGCTTTACACCTGCGTGGAAACCAGCAACGCTGTAAGAAGGAAAAAAAGCAATTTCACTGCTTTTATGAGCTCAGGAAGCAGCAAGGTCTCCTTGTAGAGCTGGCTGAGAAAGAGGACGTACTACTGACCACCCAAATGAAATCAGCCGGGCATCTTTAATGCCTGCGACTGGAGTGCATGCATGGAGCGACCTCCACAGCCATTAACATGCTCTCACCAGGGCAGAGCCATTCAGATGTTTAACTGACCTGATAATTACGAGGTGCTTTGAGATGCTTCAGTGATGAAAGCAGCAGGTACGGTTATGGAGCTGTACTGTGGAAGGCTGAAACTACACAGCCGAGTATAGAAAGATAGATGTGCTCCTGACTGCGTAGTATGACCTGCCTGAATTGTAACAGGAGAGAAAACGGGGCTGCGACGTCTTGCCCTTACCCTGCCCCAAAGCACGAAGAGAACAGCGTCCCTGAGATGGCAGCAGATGGGTCAAAGCACCTTCTCCCTCAACTCACATTTGCTAAACGACCTCCAACTTTCCCTAAATTCTTTGAGCCCAAATTTTCACAGCTCCTCCATGAACCACAGCAGCTTGCCAGATCACTCCAACATCCAGACCAGCACGTTCCTGGCCCCGCACCAACACGAACATGCTCTGTCTGTTTGATTTTACGCACATTTCAGATGCTTGTTATTCTTCTTAGTCACTGCTGCAAAACAGGGAGGCCAAAAAATACTGCTTTGTGGGTTGGTTGATGGCTTTTCCTACCTTTTAATACCTCTGAGACCTGCACGCTCCCATCATCGTTCTTTTTTGCCTCTGTTCTCTCCAGCAGCGACATCCTGCCCGCCAGCACGATAAGCTCAGCTGCTGTTCAGACAAGCAGTGGGAGGCAAAGTCTGGCAGGTCGGCAGCCTCAGCCCAAGCGAGGAGAGCCGGGTGATGGCTCTGCCTGCTGAAAAGCGGGCATCAGCACCCAAAGCAGCTCACATGCTGGAAGCGCAAAAATCTCCTCCACTGGGAAGCTGCTTCTCAAGCGGAATTATTCCTCCTGAACCCAACTTGCAGAAATTGCACTCAACAGGAGACTTTCAACACACCTGCTTTTACACTAATTCAGGGCACTTTGCCTTCATAAGATCAGCATCCCCTCTGAAGCAGAGAGATTAAATTTTAACCAGCTCCACTTATGACCCCAGACTGAGCCAAGACCCAGATTGAAGAACGAGCAGAAAGCACAAAGGGCATCCATCTGCATGGACTCACAGAGATATTTCACGGCATTTCCTGGAGCGTGCAGATGCCCTTTTCCCCACCATCAGCGTGCCGAGTATGTGGTTCTGCTAACGCGGAAAAGCTGCGGCCACACAGATGGCAAGTGCCCCTTCCCAGGTCAGTGCTGCACGCCTCGCACCCGAAAATTCAAGCAGCAGCCACGGAACCCCGCTAATCTCTTGTAATGCTAGGAGATGCCCACAATTCATCGCGACAGCAAACAGCGCACCTCCTGCCAAAAACACCTGGGCAATGTCTATCTTCCAGCTTTTCGTTTCATTTAACTTCAGGGGATTTTTTTTCTGTTTACTCCTTGGCTGCGGCATAAAAGCCAGGCCGCTGATAACACGGCTCTGCTGGGCACCCTGGCTTCCTCCCCTCCCTGCCATTAGTGCCGCACCTGTAGCAAAACCACACACAGGCTCAGCGCTGTTCTTGCTCAGGCACGAGGTGCTGGGCTGCGTTGGGCACGGGAGCGACGGGGCCCAGGGAGCACACGGGTGGGTAAAGCATCCTCCAAGGCGCTGGCAGCCTCGTCGCCACTCTCGCCCTGGAGGAAACAGCTTTTCTCAGTGACTACAAAAATCTCTGCCTGATCCCATCCCCACTGGGGTGATGCTTTCTACAACAGCAGCTCCAGCAAGGGCTTGCAATGCATCTGCGCCGTGGCCCTACAAGATAGGAGCAAGCACAAACCACCCTGGGGCGAGCCCTTCTCACCCCTCGCTGCCCCAAAAAGGAGCAGGAATGAGTTGTCCATCGGCAGCAAGGCCCAGATTCACCTCTCCCAGCTTTGGCCATCTGCAAGAGAGGCGTCTCATCCAATGTTTAGCTCCTCTCGGCTCCGCAGAGGAAGACGGTGCTCAGAGAGGGATTGGTCTCCGTCCGTTTGAGTCCTGATCAGGGGCTGGGCTGAAGCCAAGCACTTGACCAAAACCAGTCCCATCATCCCATTGCCCAGACTCGGTGCAAAGCAGGCGGGTAAAACTGACCCAGGAATGAAAGACTCTGCAGGCACCAAACCCTAAATCCTGACCCTGACCGCAGCGTGGCACTGCTCCAGGGGACTCAGCCACGAGCAGGCTCTGGAGACAGGAGGATGGTGATAACGCTGGATGTTTTCCAGAGCGCCTGAGTATCCAGGGCAGCTCAGACAAGGAACTCAGCTGGGACTGAAGAAGCACGCAACAGAGAAACTTTATTAATGGCCTCACGACAAGTTCTTAGACCACAAAGGCATAAAATGTCAACCAAAGATACACTGCTAGGACATGGCTGAGCATGCAGTACAACACTTCTGTGCAGTTTCTTATTTATCTAACAATTCTTCCTACTGCAGTAATGACCTAACCATTTTCCCTGGCATGTTAAAGTTGAAGACAGGAACAAGTAGTTATTGTAATGATGCATCAACAAAGCACGCTTTTTCCCTAGCTGTAGTAAAGACACCAGATATCACTAGATACACTTTGAAATATCAGATGGTAAACAGAGACACCCAAGGATGGGGAATGTTATCTCCCATTTTAGTTTGCTATTTATAATTTTAAGCAACTCCATATCCCTTAAGCTTTGGGCTTCTCTTAAGGAGAGGGAATGGGCGGGGGAGCTTGTTTATGAGTTACTTCGCTATAAAGAACCTGAATCTGTTTGCATTGCCTTCAGTAAGGAATCAGCTCATTCAGAGGAGAATTGCTGAATTCAATTTCTGAGCCCATTTCCAAAGAAAATAAGGAGAAACCCAAAACAGTTTCACTGTTTTCTTCTTGGTATACTTTAAGAAAACAAACCCAGGCTGAAATCTTAACAAGGGTTGGCATTTTCTGAGGAGCCTAAGGGAATAAAGTCTTCCAAATCATACTAAGAGGGAGATAATCTTCTGGTCTCTTTTGCAAAACCACAGCAGAAATGTGGAATAACTTGCCGCTCAAATGATTGCTTTGCCCTTCAAAGGGTGAAATCCAGCCCTGAGCAGGGGGTACCAAGCACACAAGTAACAAAAGCGTTATTCTGCCTGCTTCACTGGATAAATTTCACCCTACAGGCTTGAACCTGCTCTCAGTGGAATGGTTCCCACTAAGTTCAACAGTGCAGGATCAAGCCTTAGGCATTATGTGGCAGGGTCAGGTACTCTGGTATGTCTTATTCCAATTCATTCATTACTGCAGAAATTTTGCAGCCAATTTGTCCTATAAAAGGCAACAAGACTTTTCTTTCTATGGTTTCCCTCCTCCCATGTAATGGGCACCGTTGGTCTCTGTTCCTGTAGTTACTTCCTGATGCTGCTCCTGCTGGACAAGGTTGTGGTGGTGGTGTAGGATTTGGAGCCACCCCCAGGGGAGAAGCCGAGTGCACCGCTGCCCATGCCTGCTCCCAGGTTAAGGCCTCCTCCAATTCCTCCTCCCAGAAATCCACTGGAACTGGAATGGCCACCTCCACTGCTGGAGCTGACCATGGCTGTGGCACAGAGAGAAGCAAACCAAACGTGAACACCAAGGAACTTCAAACACAGTTTGGCACCCTCACAAAAAGGGCATTTTTAAATTGTGGCAACCAGGTAAAAACTCTCTATGATCTGCAAAACACAGGGGCTGGGACACTAATCTCTTGTTAACATTTTGGCCCAGAGCATTTATTCTCTGTGCCAGGCCAGATGCATGCGAGGGCCGAGCAGTCCATCCCCTTTCTCCGTTGTCCAGTCTGGCTCAGGACCCCCTGCAGCACGGAGAACCCCATACCATAAACACATTCAGCTCATCTCTTGGCGCACCAAAGAGGCTGTGGGCATGTCGTTCACCAGCTATCAGCGGCAATTAAGTGAATGAGAAGTAGAGCCACTGGTTTAGAGCTGTGGACAGCGTCTCCAAGACACCAGCATCTGTCCAGTGTCCAGGCAAGGTGAGTATGCAACGCTTCCCAAGCTGGAAAGACACCCTCTACCATCACCTCTGCACTAACTTCCAGTCCAGGCAATGCCCTTTCTCATTAGTACATTTTTCTCCATGCAAAAATGGGAGGAAAGAAAGGTCAATATTCCCCCAAGTTAAATTTCATACAGATGAGTTAGAGCTGAAGTCTGCCATGGAGCCAGCAGCACTATCAATTGTCTCGGCGGGGGGGGGTCTCATTTAAGAAGGGGGCTATCTGGGTTGCAGAAACTAAGGCAGGACACTATGAGGCTCCTGCATGCAGACCCAGCTGGTCCCCACCTGCATTTTCTAGAGGCACGTGGCTATGTGTAAGTATTATAAATCATAAAATCAACTCACAGATGTTGATGTTGTCAAACGCATCACCAGCCAACCTATTGGAGAAGAAAAACACAAAGGCAAAAAGGAAGAGGATGGGTTAGACTCTGCATTACTCAGTGTTCCCCCAGGGCCTCAGTGCTGAGGATGGAGACAATGGCAGTGAGTTATTACCACTGTTGTAAATAATTCAGACAAGATAAGTGTGCCATCCAGTGCTTTGTTCTGGCCCTACATTTACAAGCTCTGTTATCACCTGGGTTGGGGGGCAGGGCTGAAAGAGCACAGGAGCTCTGTCCTAATTCCATGGGGATTTCAGCCACTTCAAAATTTTCTGCTACAGCATCAAACGTATGATGGAAAACAAACTTTTTTCTTCTTTGCATATTTTCACCAGAAGTATCAAATTTTCCCCAGAACTTGCCAGTTTGGCTCTTCAGCCAAAGCATTTTCAGGACCAAAAATAAGTTTAAAATGCAAGGTTTTCTCTTCTGTATTTCCCTGCAGAAATGGAACTGGGCCCTCACAGTGTGCTCAAGCGAAGGGAACAAAGGGCTGGACCCTTCCTCATTTAAAACCCACAGGCTGCACCCACCTGCACTCCTCTCCCTCCAGCAGCTTCCTGTAGGTCGCGATCTCGATGTCCAGGGCCAGCTTGACGTTCATGAGCTCCTGGTACTCCCGGAGCTGCCGGGCCATGTCGTGCTTCGCCTTCTGCAGAGCCGCTTCCAGCTCCGCCAGCTTTGCCTTGGCATCTTTGACAGCCAACTCACCGCGTTCCTCAGCTTCAGTAATGGCTGCCTCCAGCTTGACACGCTGCAGGGACAGAGCAGAGTACATCGGTGGGCATCTCACCTCCTTGGTGGAAGACACCTCTGCCCATGGACTTCTGACATCTGCTGGCCAGACAACCTCTGTGTCTCTGTAGAGCCCTAGAGCCACCTGCTCAACTTAGATCCCTAGAATTTTATGCCCACACAGTTTTTTGGGCACTGGGCAGAGATCAGCCTGCAAAGGAAGCACATCTCATCCCAAGATACATTCTTCCAAAAGGCAGACCCTACTTCTCTCCACTGCCTACATTTTTGGAAGGCTTTCTTCAGGTAATCCTCAACTTCTCAAGCTCACCCACGCCACACACCACAGCACAACACTTAGGGTTAATGCAGGCTCAAGTTTTCTCTCCTATTATGCCCCAGAGTTCGTTCAGAGCCAGTCAGTCTCCAGCAAGCTTTGATGTGAGGCAAGTGTGGACTCGAGCGGACCTGCCATTAACAATTAATGCAGTCCAACCCCAAAAGCACCCCTGTGGGGCCACATCAAGCTGGCAGTCTAACCCATCCCCAGCTGTGCCCCCTGCACCTCCAAAAAAGCCCCATGTCTGGCAGGAAGGGCTCACAATGAACAGATGTGCTTTATACTCTCATTCATTCATTATTCAAGGGAGCTGCACTGGGTCAGCTCTTTGCTTGTGTGTGCTGAAGCCTCCCTGCCCCGAAACCAAACACACACAAACGGATGAATCACAATAGCTTATCTCCAGCTTTGTTCTCCCTGGTTATTCACAACCAGTTTCCAGCCCTGAACAAGGTCTGAACCACTCAACTGGTCTGGCTTTCACCAGCCATTTGACAGTGGTAACAGTCCCTGGAGAAAGCAAACAGAACTCCCATACAGCTGCCGAATTCTTCTACGTGCTCAAACATGGTGTCCCCTTCTGCAGAAAGGAAGTGGATGAAGATCCCAGAAGCAAGAGGGGACAAAGAATGTTTGTGGCTGGGAAAGAGGCCACACGCAGCCTTGCCCTTTGGGAACAGCTCTGCATCACTCCCCTTCAGTGCTCTCAGGCTGCCGGCAGGCTTGTTCTCACCTATAGTTCAGCTGCCTCTCAGCATTACTTTGCTCACAACACACTTTCTCCCTCCAGCAGAACTGACGTCTTTTGAGGTGAGCATTGCAGCCACCCCCAGACTGCTTCTACAGACGTTGTGTTACACCCAGATCCCTAGTACGCTCATTGCTGCTAAATCCACTGCTCTGCAGCAGAACAAGGGCAGCTCCTCACCTGGGCCTTCACATTTTCAATTTCAGCCTGCAGCCTCTGGATCACGCGGTTTAGCTCTGAGATCTCATTCTTAGTGTTGCGCAGATCATCTCCATGCTTCCCAGCAGTGACCTGCAGTGCCTCGTACTGTGACATAAAACAGTATAAGAGAAACGGATGGAGTCAGGCTGGCGGTCAATTAGCCAGCTAAAAACCTCTCCCACTCATGTCACGCAGGATACATGTACTAACAGAAGCTGTAACTGCCTTTATCTCTCCCGTAACTCACCTTGCTTTGGTACCAGGACTCGGCCTCCGCCCGGCTCCGGTTGGCAATCTCCTCATATTGGGCTTTGACCTCTGCAATGATGCTGTCCAGGTCCAGGTTTCGACTGTTATCCATAGACAGCACCACAGAGGTGTCAGAGACCTGGGCCTGCAGCTCATTAAGTTCCTGCCAGTTGCATTAAAAACAATACCATTAATCACTGACTTCTAAGGGGCTCTCTTTTGGAAGCCAACTAAAGAGAGAATCTGAGATGAAAAGGGAAAGGGAGGCAGATAAGAAGAATTCAATCAAAACATTAATTAATTAGAAGGAAACCAACTAAATCACATCAACCTTGCAAAGCACAAAGGAACAAACGACAGCAGAAATTAAGTTATTTCTTATCACCCACATTTTGACAGCAAGGTCAGTTTACCCCACTCCTGAGATAAGAGCCCAGCATGAAATGCTAGTCCAAGGAGCTTGAGCATCAGCTTCACAACAAAGCGAGGGCCAAATTCCACCATCTCACCCAAGGATCCAAGTGTCCAGTTCATTCAAACTCTTATCTTGCAAATAATGGATAAGATAAAGGTGTCTCAGACAAGGAGCTTTCCTTTCTTCCTCTCACACAGCACGCAAACACGCAAGCATACACCAGCACTAGGGCACTGGGTATAATACACGGGTTTTCCTTGTTTTCACACTAACAGCATCAAAAAAATAATACACATCCTGGCTACATTCACCATAAATCCATCTCGCAGCCCAGACAGGGAGAAATCACTGTGACAATTCACAGGATGCGCACTTTACTTCCAGGCTTATTTCTGCTCGGGCAAGGGAAGACTCCATGTCTCCATCGCCCTTCTTGTCTCTGGGAACAGCACATTAATTTCCCCAGTCACCGTTCTCTGTTCTTCACCCACTGGTGGTGCTACACTGCAGCACCCACAAGAAGCAGAAAGGACCTTACCGCTTCATAGAGAGACCTCAGGAAGTTAATCTCATTCATCAGCGCATCCACCTTGGCCTCCAGCTCCGCTCTGTTCATGTATGCGGCATCCACATCCTAAAAAAGCGATAAACCGTTGAGATTGCCATAGCTTTGATGGCTAAGTCCACCCAGCCTCTGCTGGCTTCAAAAGCAGCCATAAGCCCATCAAGTTCCCCACGCTGTCTGCTCTCCATGTCGGTCCGCTCAACGACCCACCACGTCCTAAAAATTATCTACCAGTGTACTAAATACTGCCGGTGTGCAGAATCCCGTATGTTCTGTAGGATCCCCTGGACCTGCGTTTGCAAGTCCGCTGTCAGTGTGGACGGTCAGGGAAGGCCTTAGGACATGTCCCAAAGAAAGACATAGCCATAATCTATGATATCCACGGGACCTGGCGCTCCTTCCCAGCTTCCCATAGAGACTTCAGTGTCTACACTGAGGAAGCCTTTAGGCAGAAATGAGAGCTGTAATTCTTCACCCGCAGGTCTCTAGGCACAGCTGCAGCAAAGAGAGTGCCGGGGCAAAAGGGGGAGAAGGCTGCAAACGTATAGGATCAGTCCCAGGTAACACCCGTGGCACACACCTTCTTGAGCAGCACAAACTCATTCTCTGCTGCGGTGCGCTTGTTGATTTCATCTTCGTATCTGCCAGAAAAAAAAAGGGGATTGGTGCGAAGTTAGAGCCTGGGTTAAAGGTTAAAGGAAAAAGCCATCACAGATAAGAGTGACCCTGATTCCCTTCTCTCCCCCCTCCACTTCTCTCTGTGAACCGCCACAGCGAGGCCTGTGACTTGCCCAAGCAAGGCAGCCACAGGCAGAAGAGGTTTGCTGTATCACTGCAGCACACGAGGTATTCGTGCAAGAGGTACCAGCTGTATGCCACAGTTCCAGTTCCAGTCTCATCCAGGATTTGGCTGAGCCGATGCCGGAAAGCTGTTCTGGTCCACACTGCCATGACCACTAACCTGGAAAGCCGTTCTCACCCATGCTTTCCCACGTTCATCAAAATGCACTGCACTTCAGAAGATTTCTGCTCCTTATCCTCAGCCATGGACAGCTGCAGGATGGCAGCCTATGTCCTGAGGCTCTCAGCTTTTTCACTTGCCCCTTGAGAGAGCAAATACAAATGCAGAAGAGATGCGAGCAGATTCAACAAATTCCTCTGTGCTGATCAAAGCACCTGATAATGCTACTTTCACTGTGCACTTCCTTATTACAGACATGTGAGAACATTTTGCAGGTGTCAATCACCTGCCACTGTCTCGGTGAGAGCCAAGTATAGTTATTCTCATTCCACACAGAGTGGCTATGCTTCAAAGTCACACAAACTTCTAATATTGGCTACACCCCTTCCTTAGGTGTTCACCTTTGGATGTAATGAGCAGGATCCTCAGCAGATAAAAATCACGCCCCGTTGACTTTACGGGAGTTCACTGATCTGTACCACTTGCAAGCCCCGATCTCAGAGCCTGCCTGGCACCATTCTACTTACAGCCAACCTGCTGAAACGAACAGCAAGAACCTGCTATACGAATCACGAAAGTCATCCGGGGGACAGAGCAGGAACCACCTTCTCTGGCTGTTTTGGGATTGCCGTTGCCAAAGTTAGAACACTGGTCTATTTATTTACGCAGTAAATAAAGTCCCTGCATGGCTAGCACTGTAATTTGCCTTCCAAAGTGTGAGCTACTTCACTTTCAACGGCCTTCATGTACCTCCCCTTCTGCTCCACACTGGAAGCTTGCCCATCCATGCTAGCAGAAATGAACATTGTCCCTTGCAAGGTCAACGATCTGCATCTGTTGCTATTGCAGAGTAACGTTATGACCTGGAAATTACACGACCATGCCGCATACGTGCAGCCTGCAGCGCAGAATTGGATAATCAGAGATAGGTAAAAAGGCTGAAGTATTCAAGAACGGTTTGTCAAATTCCTCGTTTCCTGGGGGAAGCTCCACCAAGCTGGTCAAAGAACTGACAAATCATTCAGTATTCTCCATTAAAAAAAAAAAAAGCGACAACAGACACAAAGAGCTAGTCATGTTTTAGGTATTCTACTTAGATGAGATTTTCTTCATAATCAGTGGGGAGAAGCAGGTTCTGAACTCCAGTTACTACATCCTCACTCCTGCTGCTGCACTAGCACCTTGCGCTCCTAATTCCTGCTTCCCTTCTCTTAGCACATACAGGGGTTGGTTTTACATGGACCTGTAAGCAGGAGGAATAAATTTGTACCTGTGCACCTTGCATTCACGTGACACGCAACTAAAATTAGGGCTACAATTCCCGTGGGAGCAAACCAGCTCCTTGCTGCTGCCTTGCAGAGGTGCAAAGTACAACTGTGGATGAGCATGGAGTGGAAATAACCGAGCAGGGTTGGGGAAAACATCATCCCCATGCACCTCCTTGGGAATCACTGGCTATTGACCTTCCCTATACACACCCTGGGCATTATCAGATCTCTTTGTTTTCAGTTCCGGCTTGATCCAGTTTGCCAGCTCCCTCTTCCCACCCCCCCACC
>JANZLQ010000017.1:2423897-2445318 GCA_026212715.1 Elanus axillaris | reverse complement strand
TTTTTCTTTTTTTTTTTTAATTAAAGGCATTCCCCTGTACAGCTGGGTTGGGCACAGGCTGGGACAAAGGCTATTTTCTTCATGGGACTCCTCCCAAGCAACACAGTTTTGACTGAAAAGTCACTTACAGATTGAAGGTTACCTGCTCCATTACCTACCCACAAAACAAGCACCAGTTCACCCACTACCTGCCGACCCGCTCAGCTCCCGTGGGGTTCCCAAGGACCCAAACTGGCACGTCCAACCCAAAGTACGAAGCCGTCCCTGAGAAGGCCCCAAAGCAAAGCCAAGAGGCTGGACCCACTGAAGACCATGTGGGAACAAGGTGCCAGGAACAACAAGCGATCCAGGCAAGAAGAATCCAGACAGCTTCCGTGGACTAGATGCCTAACTCATGGCTGGAAAAAAATGTCCCTCCCTAGCAGAAAAGCTGGGAACACCTCTGCCAGAATACTGACCAACCAGCCAGCTCAACTACACCATTAGATGGGAAGATTATACATTACTTGGTCTTGAAATCCTCAACAAGATCCTCCATGTTCTTCAGTTCGCCCTTCAAACGTGTTTTTTCATTCAACAACCTATCCAGCTGAACTCGCAGGCTGTTAATGTATGTCTCAAACATGGGAGCAATGTTGTTCCGGATGGTCTTCCGGCCCTGGAGGAGGCTCCATTTGGTCTCCAGCATTTTGTTTTGCTGCTCCAGGAACCGGACCTGGAAAGCAACCAAGGGTACATTTGTGAAAGCGGGAGGAAGGGGGAGCTGACACTACAGAGTTGGGATCCTGGGGGAAGGACAGGCTGCGGATGGTATCTGAAGAATTTAGATTGCTCATATGAAGCACCTAAACTCTGGAGGGTGATAAAGACCATGAGGGAGCACTGTTGCCCTGGGGCTTAGCTTATGACTTTAAGGCTTTGTACGAATTAAAGATAAGCAGATTCTGCTTGCCTAACACTTGACAGAAGCCATCCACAGACCTCAAAGTCACCCAATTACTCAACCTCCAGGTCTGGATTCCCTGCATTTTGAGGATGCCAAAGCTGAAGTTTACACAGGACATAGGATTAATTAGTGCAAGACAGTAAAGCCACAGAGGTACAGGGCAGTGCAAACAAACACAGCAAGCTCTTACTTACATCAAGATATGTTCTACTGGCACAATTCCTCTCCAAGAGGCCCCCTCCTCCCTGAATTTGGTGGCAGTGTGCTTGAGTGCAGATTTGCTTTTTTAAGCCTGCACCTACACGATGGGCAATACCAGCTGAATAAAGGGGGTACAAAGCTGGCCTAAGCAGGGCAACCCCCTTTACTGTCAGTAAATGCAAGAAGGGCTTTAATAAGAGTTATTGGGTTGCAGTAGGCAAATCCTGAGCCCATTTGTAAATCCCTCACTGGGTTTATCGAGCTTTGGGTCAGACCTGCTTTTAAAGTAGTGTCCACAGAGCTATCAGTCTTTCCAACACCTCACCTTGTCAATGAAGGAGGCGAATCTGTTGTTGAGTGTCTTGATTTGCTCCTTCTCCTCCTTGCGCACCTGCTGGATATTGGGGTCAATCTCCAGGTTCAGGGGCCTCAGGAGGCTCTGGTTAATGACGACCTCCTGAATGCCCGAGAGGTTGGCCACCCCACCAAATCCCATGCCTCCATAGCCGAGTCCAGGGTGAATGCCGTAGATGCCACCTCCAGAGGAGGCCTGCTTTGAGTTGAGGTCGCAGAGGCTCAAGCTGCTAAAGCCACCTGCCCTGCCTAAGCCGACACCTCCTCCTAGTCCGCGGGTGGAGGAGACAGTGCTGACCCGCACTTGGCTGATCCTTGGGACAGCTGCAGAGTGAGAGCTGAAATTCAAAGACTTGGCCATGGCTGCTCCAAGGGTGTTTCCAGTATCCCTTACCCTTCAAAGCTCAGGGTAGCTGTGCTGTGGCCAGGGAAGTGAGTGAGTTCTCCTGACTGCTTCTCCTTTTATCCGTTAGAAAAGCTGGGCTTGGCCCAAGGGCAAGAGGGATCATTTTACTGCCTCGGAGAGCTGGGTGTGCCTGGCTGCCTTCCCACCCTCCCTCAACCTGCTGAATGAGAGAAGGGAAGGGCCAGGAAAGGGACAGGACTCACCTGGCACCGTGTCCCCACGCTCAGACATGGCTTTGTTCTGCACCACCCTTCGCCTCTGCCGCATGAGCACCCAAGGGACGTGAAGCATGGGCTCTTCTCGGCTGCCTTCACCGAGAGTCAGAAGAGCGCAGGTCCGAGCCCCCTTTCCTCAAGGCTTCTCCATTCCTCCCCGCTTGCCTAAATGGATGTCGAAACGAGAAGAGGGGGAATACGCATTTATTTTTAACTCTATTGCAGAGCAGGTAGCTCCCCTGTGCAACAGCAGAAAGGAGATGAGGGGCATCAGCTTAGTGCCAGGTCATCCCTAGTTTAATATAAACCAAAGCCAGCTGCAGCCTTGGGCACACACATTGTACTCTACCGGCAGCACCCAGCGAGCCTGCGCCAGGCAGGGGAATGAGGGCGGCAGCTGGGAGATGCCGCAGCTATCCCTGGACACCAAGCTTTTGCTTTCTCTCCTGTTAGTGCTAAAATAAAGGCGGTTTAGGTGGGTTGCACCCTGCACATGGAAATACCCAACATGCTAGTCCGCACTCGAGAGGAGAGAGGACAAGTTTCTGCTTACATTTCTGGGTTCCTATGCAGAAGAGGCAGAGAAAAAAATTAGTTTTATGGGCTTTCCGCATTTTCAAAAAGCCTTAAAGGGACAGGTCTCTACTATCAGGTTGTTAATCCTCCGTGAGACTTCAAAGTTTGGCCTGAATGTGTCACCCTTCAGCTCTTCCCCTCATCAGGACAGCAAGATAGCGCTGGCTACATATTCTGGCCACAGCCTATTCAAAATATGTACTTCCTTCTTTGCGGGAAGAATACAAGTTGACTGGAGACCCCAGCTACTAAAAGGAAATTCTCTTTTTGAAGGAGGGAAAGGGGAAGATTGAGCCAGACAGAGAAATATGAGGCAAGATCTTTCCCTGCCCTGCGAGCTGGCTCGGCTTTCACCAGCAAAAAAAAAAAAAAAAATCCATTGAGTGTAAAGCAAACTTACGTGTTACACACACCCAGCTACACTTGACCTGATGCCTGATGTAGACAGGCTAGGGTTCATTTCATCTGTATATCGCTAGCAACAAGGCAGAAGCCTCCAGCTGCTTTATATACCTCCAGGTCCTTCCGAGTTCTCAGAGGAAGACAGGCTGCTCTCCTGCAACTCCTCTGGGTCGGCTTGAGAAGACAGGGATCGAATCTGAATGTGTGATTTAGAGTCCGAGACTCAGGCAAGAATAACTCCCACCAAAGTAAGGCCTGGCTGCTGGATTTTATCAGGTTGCATTCCAGCCTCAACTCCTTTGTATCAGCAACAGGGATCTTTTGCACAATCCAGCCAGGTAAAATACAAACCTGCTGTCAGATAAACTATCATAAAAGGCAAAGACGTTCTCAGCAGAAACACCCGTTCAGCAGTAAGAGAACTGAACTTCACCCTGGTTTGCACCATCAAGGGCCAGATCAAGGAAAAGCCATTTTCCCCATTACCAGCACGCAACACCAGTGGCTATAGGCAAGGGTAAGTCCGTCTTCCATTCAAAGTTCAAACTCTTTTTTTCTATAGCATTAGCAACCCAGCCAACGCAGGAGAGACCCAGGAAAGCCTCGTTTACCTTGCTGCTCTATGCTCCCCCGCTCCCAGTGCTGCAGCTAGCCAGTTTAGATCCCTTGCACCCCTCCTACAAAGTGAACAGTCCCCATTTAAGTCCAGTTTCAAGTCAGGTTAAGTCAGAGCAGGATGCAGCGATCCATGGATGTCACCAGTGTTTGCTTGTGTTGTTGGGATGCCATGGTAACACCGCGTAGTTTCACAACCTCAGGGACTGGTAAATACTTCCAAGCCCAAGAAAATGACCCCCAGGGATTCAGGTCTGATAACACAAAAGACGCTGTATTGACTGGTTAAACTCCCTCTTAGGGAACGTTGCAGGTTGTGCCTGGTGTCACGACAAGCTAGCCCAGTCCCTGCACACCCAGGAACAGCCCACCGCTATGCACCAATGCTCACAAAGCCAACAAGAGTCACAAATGATAAATCCCTCCATAAACCCTTGGGAAAATGAACCAAGCTCTCAATTCCAGCCCAGAAAGTGGGAAAGAAACCCCAACAAAAAAAGAAAAAAACCAAATATGGTCATGTCCTAATGGAAGAGGAAGAAATCTTTGCAAGCAAGCAAAATTCTGTGTTAAGAACATGTTATTACGCTGATCAATGTTGGCCTGTTGTTTCCACATCTTCTGTCAATATCCTATGGGCTATCTCCTGCTGTACATTTAGATTGCAATGTTTGGATTGAAAACTTTGTGGAGCAGGGAGTGCCCATAGGTTTTGTGTGTGCACAGTGTAGTCCTAGTTTGTGATTACTGCTCCGAAGTGCTTCAGCAGCGAGTTATAAATTAATTAACACCCTAACGACAAGCAGCGTTTGGTGGTCTCATGATTGGGGTATCACAAGAGCACGATGGGGCACTCATGGGGCTGTCAGAATGATGCTGTCAAACTGCTGTTCTTGCCAACACCACCCAAAAGCGATACCAACACAGCGGCATTTCCACCGATGCCTGCAGCCATAAAACTGCCGTGCTGAAGATTCCCACCATGCTGCGATCACAGCTCCCCCCTCTCAGGATCTATGTAGCCTCACTAATAAAAATTTCCAGCTCATCAGTAATTCCTGGGGATATAGAGCGGTTGCTCCAGAGAGAACTTGTTCTCTTACTGTCCCAAATGCAGGTGCTGTATTTCAACAATCTGATGCACAAATGTGCCATGTTAGGATGAGACAGCTATCTATCATGAAGTTTTATTGATTTCTTTAGTTTTACTTCCCATGTCACTCAGGCTATAATGATGCAGCTCTTCAGCCTCATATCTCAACAACAGGGAAGCAGCTTTTCCAGAAAGGCGACGGCTGGCTGATGTGAAGGATTCGTTTTTTTCCAAGGGTTGGTACCTCAGTACAGTTCATTGCTTTGCAGCAGGAACCCTCCTGCAATAACTCAGGACCTTACACCTCATTTGAAGTTGTTTAATGGGTGTCTTTAGTTTTCTGCCACTGCCCACTTCCGAAGCACTTAAATGGCTCTCTTGAACCTGGTATGATTCCCTTATTAATGTTAAGTCACCACCCTCTTAGTCTTACATTGGATAAACTGAATGGGCTGAAATCCTGACACATTTCATGAATAAGTGGCTTTTCTGAGGACCTGAAATCACTTCAATGGCCTCTCTCTGCTCCAGTACCCTTGGCACATGCATCAGTATTGTTCGCGCTGCAATGTCATGCGTTTTTACACGTAGAAACCACATTTTGCTCTCCACTTTTACAGCCCCGCAGCTGTAACAGCCTGCTAGAGGCTGGTATGACGGGTCTCACCTAAACTACGCTGTGTCTTCCAGCTACACCTCTCTTTTTCACAACAACACAAAACAGCCCGAGTATTCAGGGGGGCACCATGGGGACCTGTAGGAGTAGCTGGACGCAGCTTGCCTGGGATGACGGAGCCAGCTGCCGTACGCCAGAGCCAGCTCCGTGTTAACAAGGCTTCCAGCAAGCTCCTGTCCTTCCAGTAGCTGCACCTCACCTTTCCTCCTCCCTC
Organism: Elanus axillaris; assembly: GCA_026212715.1. Taxonomy (NCBI): domain Eukaryota; kingdom Metazoa; phylum Chordata; class Aves; order Accipitriformes; family Accipitridae; genus Elanus; species Elanus axillaris. The sequence goes on along the minus strand of JANZLQ010000017.1, from coordinate 2,439,620 downwards.
TGCCTGCTCCACTGAGGCTGGGAAGCTCTCGGCTCGGCTCCTTGCTGCCTGGCCACTCCTGGAAAGCTGCCTGCTGCTGGCTGTGTAATCCACCACCGAGAAACACCTCCCTGAGCTCCATGCTCATTCTGTTAGCTGAAACACAAAAAGAGCACCGGTCCAAACGCCAAGATGTTTCGATAACAGCACAAAACCTCCAGGAACAGCTTGGACCCCCAAAGGAGTTGCTGCCACTGGAGTCACGTGTAGCTCCCCTGCCCCATGGACAGAGCCCCACGTGCCTCCTGCCCTGTTTCCAGAGGGAGTGTTCAGACCCCACACTGCAGCAACGGGAATATCTGCACGTTGCCATGAGCTCCTGGACAAACAAGCAAACCCAGCCCAGGCAGATGGGCTGCAGGGATCCTTCCCAAGGGACACAGTGCGGGGCAGGGCACCAGCTCATCAGAAAAGTTCTCTGCGCCTGACGCATGGTGGAGGCATTCAAGCTATGGACTTTCCCCCCCCTCCAGCCTATTTTACGTTCACCTAAAGCTGTTTTTTTCCCCTCTCCCCCAAATTACAAGATCTTATGATTACAAGAAATCATGAAGGAATAACTATAAATACAGTTATAATTACATATAATCATAATTAGACGGATAATTTTTACATGAAAGTTGAGAGTCACTCCCACAGCTAAAGCCTTAAGGAAAAACAAACAAACAAACAAATTAAAACACTACAATTCTCAAAGCCAAGGTGAAATTGCCAGCCCTGGTAATGCTGGGCTCAGTTTTTCTGGAAACGGCACGTCTCAGAAGAGACTGGAAAATCCACGTTCTGTCCTCACAAACAAAAAAAATAAATCACATGCAACTCTTGAGTCCTGCCCATTGAATATGTTGGTCTGTTCAAGTTCCTAACAGCTGATCTGATCTAACCTCTGTGGATACTCACACGGTACAGAGCAGGTAAGCCAGGTCAGATCAGAGTCCATCTATCTCCAGCCAGTAATACACGTTGGCCAGCACCAAAATAGAGGGCAATTACACAGTGATCCTTCCTCTGGCCACGTTTCTCCAGCCATCAGCTGTTTAACTCTTCCCAAGTTGGAGGTTGCATCTTGACCAGCACGTTTAACTGCTGCTGATGGTCCTCTCTCCCCGTTATCGGTCCTCTCCTTGGTTCAACTCATCCCCGCTCACTACAGCCTGCAGCAATGAGATTGCGTGCGAAGTGAGAAGATCTTCCCCTGCTCCTCTTAATTAACTCAATTGCAAGCTAATGTGCCCCATTCAGAGCAGATGGAAACTGAGGTCACTGCAGTCAAAGGAACATCACCAGTTTATAAGAGCCGAAATAAAACTAGTGCAACAGTACTCAGCATTATTACAGGGGTTTGTGGGCCCTATTCATGCCTAGGTGAAAGGATAATGCCACAAAGTAAACAGAGCAAGGAAAGAGAGAAACAATCTAGCACAGTCATCAACAAGAAATGCTCTTATCAAAATTTTCTTTCACCTGACGCAGCCTGGGCAGAGTCAATGGCATGATGCCGCTTTACACCAGCTGATCCTCCATCTCCACATCCTTGAAGGATTAAGGTCTTACTTCCCCCAAAACACTAAGCATCCAACAAGACAACCATCCCAATTCACCCGTGTTTGTACAGCCCTTGGCGCAATGTAATTGTGGACAATGACTGGGTTTCTTAATAGCTGCCACAACACAAATAACCATCTTCACCCTGGTGACTGCACGGGAACAAAGATGCTCCACAACCTCTGGCCCCAATTATGAATTCCAAGATCTTTTGCAAAATCAAAGCTCTCCAAACACATCTATTGCCCAATAAATGCTCCTAAGGAAGAAAAACAACAAAGAAACACAGAACTGTAGGCAGTGCTTTAGAGATAAACTGTCCTGCAGGGAGGAACTATGTGGGAGAGGCAGGAGTAAAACCCATATCACCTCCCTCCACTCCCTACGCATGGAGCAACATGTTACCAAATATGTGGCTGCAAATATTCATTGGAATTTTCAGGCCACTGGATTGCAAAAACTCCATCAGATTCAGTGTAAACTGTTCTCCTGTCAGAGGGTGGCTCATACCAGCCAGGGTTTCCCGAGATGGTTTCTCCAGGACAAGCACCAGGGACGTCCACAGCAGGGATGTTTTCCATGTGCAGCTGCAGGAATTTAAACACATTTAACTTGTATAAATGGGAGGTTGTAGGATCTACCCAAAACAGCTCAACCTGTGAACACATGAACAATTTTGTGAAGGGCAGAGAAGCAGAAAAGCCAAGGCAGAGGGGCTAAACCAAAAAGAGGTGTGGGACCTCCTAGCAAATGAGTCACTCTTAGGAGAAGAGAAGGGCAAAAAAAAAATTCAAGCGATTGATTTGTTACAAGTATTTTATTATGGCTATAATCACCAAGCTGAGATGGTTATCTCTGCTTACAGAGGGGCTAATCCAGCTCTCAGGGAGACAAGGGTTTTTTTCCTACAATCGCAAACTCGGGAAATACAGAAACAAGGAGAATCGCGCTCCCGAGATCTGGGCTTCAGCACTTCCCACCCGTTTGCTTTTGCACCAGCCAGTAATACACACTACTCCAGCACCCAGCTTTTAACCCAAATAGGACAGAGTTGGAAGCTGAAAGCCGAAAGGAAAGCGAAACACCTCCTTTCCTCCGGTCTTCTCCCAGCCTGGGACTTGGTATCAGGTTTAGGAGCAAAGGGCAAGACTGCAGCCTTGGACCTGATGGGGAGCCAAGCCCTGGGTGCTGATGGCAACAGAGGGTGTGGTAGGGCCTGTGTCAGGCACTATCATAATCAATACCTTCAATGATGACAATAATAATTACAGTTGTAATTATCTTGCACCTGCCCACATTGCCTATGACATGAACGACTCTTTCCAGGTCTGTGGGAGGGGAGGGAAGATCAGGTCCGGCACCGCGCGGAGCTGGGGCGAACCACAGCCGTGGCTGCTGCTCAGAGAAACCTCCACCAGCCCCAGCACCCAGCCGCCCCCTCCCCGCACCCACCGGCACCCCAAAGCCACCTCCAGCCACCGGCTCCGCTTGCGGCAGGTTTCCATGTTTACGCGAGGACGGTGTGGGAGGAGAGAGGCTCGGCGGGAAAAGGAGAAGAGGGAAAACGGTGCCAGGAGTGAGAACAGCTCTCCATGATGCTGAGGATGCTTCCTTCCCACGCACCGTGGGCTGCACAGCTCCTCAGTGCAGGGGACGAGCTTTACCCGGTACGAAAAGAGGCGTAAGGGCCCTTCAAGGCAGGACGGAGCTTCTTCCAGCTTTACCGCGTTCACCAGGCATGAATCAGTCGTGTAGAATTTGACCCCGGGAGTTAAAAGTCAGGATGAATCAGATCTGGTACCAGATTTAAGAGGGATTACGGACTCGCTCCTGGGCTTAGTGCCGGTGTGGCCCTGACGCACGTGGGGTTGCACGGGGCTGTCGCACAGGCACACGCAGCCTGGCTGTGCCATGTCATAGTCGTCCTCGCAATGCCAAGACGGAGCAAAGCAAGCAGGCAATTCCTCCCTCTGCCTCCAGGTGCTGACTTGGGTCTGTGCCTGCGCTGGGCGCACGCTACCAACCTGTTGAGCTACGCTACAGGGCACACCATTTGGTGCCAAAGTTTCCCTTGCGAACAGGTCGGAACAGCGAGCGGCTCCCAGCTGTACGCTGCGTTGCTAAGAGGAGTTAACCTTCTCCAGGAGGAGGTTAACCTGCTCCAGGAGTTAACCGGCCCCTGGGGTAACCCAGCACCAAACCCACACCCACGGCAACTGCCCCTTCACATTACTCCAAGCACTGACCAGGAGCGGAGCCGGCTGCAGAGGGGTTGGGTTCCATCATTTGGGAAGTATGCAGCACGACAAACCGCCCCAGGAGAGCTGCGGTGAGGCGTGGGCATGGCTGAATGCCCGCTTTGCATTTATTCCAGAAAGGTGTCGTTGGCACAAGGTGAACAGTGGGAGACCAGGATCCAATTCACATAAGTGGCCAGGAAAAAAAAAAAAAAAATACACTCGGCCCTTCTTGCCTGATGATTTGGGCATGTGGGCTCTGAAAAGCGAGGCACAAGGCAGCCTCGCTCAGCAAGTGAGGAGGTCTCCAGCACAAGGAGCTCCCACCCTGATCTTCATGGGATCCCACAGCAAATTGTCCCCCAGTTTGTCCCGACACAGCTGCGGCACCAAGCCATGACCCCCATGTCCTTCTCCCATTCCCACCCTCTCCACTCCTCTCTGCCCCTACGTTGTGGCTCCCACCTGATGACAAATGCAGCAGGAGCCCAAATTCTTGTCGTCACAGAGAAAAAATACACCCAAAGACATCTCACCTCACGTGCCGTGCCTTAAATTTCTGGGCTCAGTCCCGCTACGCTAATTTTAGGAGAGAAGCTGCTGTAGGCTGGGATTGCTTCAATCAACCACCAATTCCCACCTTGGGGCAAAATGATCTGTATCTGCAATTCCTAATGCAAATGTCCACCTTCTAGCTATCACTTTGATGCCTTAGGTCTTCCTCAACCCCCCCCCCCCCAAAAAAAAAAGAAAGATCTCAGTGTATTTTAGCCTCAGAACCAGCCTGTTGCAAAACAGGTAGATGGCCTCATAAATATCCATGCAGCCTCATTAAGAGCTAAAGGTTTGCAGCACCCGCTGAAACACAATACATCATTATTTATGCTGCAAACCATGTGAGAATGACACACAATGCAGAAACAAAATGCCTAATTAAAAGTGACACAAGAGCGCAGAGCCAGATTTTAATCAGAGTGGCGGATACTGGGTGCTGTCTAAAAGGAATGAAGTCGTTTGCTCAAGTGTGGATTGAGAAACACTAAGCAGTAAATCCTCGTGTTGTGCATCTCATTTATGCTTTTTTTATAAGCAGGGACACCGAGAAAGGAGAAGCCATTTGCCAAAGTAACAGGACAGGTTATTAGAAAGGGAACTGGCAACCTTCAGACTCTCAGCGCAGCTCAGAGTGGTTGACAAGTGGGGATGATGGACAGCTGGGAACACAGGGAGATCCACAGACTTTGGGACAGCCTGCAACTGAGAAAATAAAGCAGAGTCCCTCTATTTGGGAGACGATATGATATATGATATGATATGGCTGCCTGGGGGAGATCTAGTGCCCCGCAGCTGCTTCCCCAGCCCTAGGCACGAAGAGTATCACCCAGCCTCTTTGTACAGTGGGAAGGGAAAAGCCTGCAGCACCTGAACAGAAATAAGTGATGTCACCACCACTTCATTAGTCCTCCTTATTTTTTTTTTTCAATACCTGACATTTCCTGGAAACTACGTGAGCAAAAGCGCAGCAGATGGGTTGGAAACCTTCCTGAGTGTGAAGCAGATGTGGGCACGTCCCGTCCTGCCTTCCAAACCCTTCTATAAATTCTTTGCAAGTGACGTCTATATGGGGGGAAGTGATCTAGATGGCAGGGTTTTAGCTACTCGCTGTTTCACCCTGAAATCAAAAAAGGAGGAAAGAGGGAAGGGGGTTGGCAGGAGGAAGGGGATGTGGATGGCTCTGGGCAGGCACATAAAGGAACGAAAGGAGCAAGAGAGTACGGGAACGTGGCACTAGAAGGGTGGATGAGCACGTAAAGAAGGAATAAGTGAGAAAGAAGGAAAAAGGAGGGGTGGGGTGGAACTGGGGAAGGCTGCAGAGCTACCCCCAACCCTCCCCCAAACCAGGGTCCACAAAGAGCCACTCTCAGGGGTGAAATTCTCCCGTCGCCAGCCACCGTGCCCCAATCCCAGCACGGGCAGGCTGGCTCCAGCGCTTCCGCCAGTGCCCATCCACTGTCGCCCAGGGTTAGGGAGGGTCGGACAAGGAAAGCAATGGCAAACCACATGCGTGCCCAAATCAACATGCAGCCCTGTGGTCACTGGCGTGTCCCTGGCCATCCTACCACGGCACTGGCCTGGGCATATCTCCAGCCCAGCCCAGCACCTTCCCTTCCTCCACCAGGCCCTGCGGAGATGGGCTGAGAACTACGGCATCTCTGGCATCCAGGACCCTCAACACAATCCCAGCTCCGGGCAGCGCCGCCGGCCTGTGACCTCGTACAATCAACCTATCTCCAGCCTACACCACCAAACAGGTAAATGCCTTCTCCTGTCACAGGATGAGGGCCAGCAGCCAAATTTAACAAAAGCGAAACAAGCATTGAACAAAATAAGCCCTCTTATTGGTTTTTTTTTAAACCTGAAGTGAACTCGGTGGACTGATTCTGGCTCTCTGGAACTAGGAACCTGTAGCTGCTCTGCCTTGTCCTACCTGTGGCCACAATATCAGCCATTCCCCTGCGATGTGTCATTTGGTTTGACACACACAGTTCCCACTCCAGACGCTCCTCGCGTGCCTGATGAGGCTTAAATAAGTCCTGCTGACCCACTCATTACCTCCGCAGCTCTCTGCATCCCTCAGCCCTGTCTCCGTCTTGCTTAACCTTAATCATTTGGATTCCTTGGGGCAAATGCTGATTCGTTGTTTATGCTTCATACATTACCCATACTTAATAAACAGCAATTACTTATGGAACCTTGATAAATAAATTATTCTACTATGCGTATACATACTGAGCCAATAACCCTAAAAGCTGATTTTCCAGATGGCCAGGATAAATCTCCATGTATCAAGGGAAGCATGACAAGACTCTCTAGGTTTGTCTGCAAAGGTTTAAGCACCCCCAGGCTACCCTGTAATGGTTTAAGGCACCCTGTGCCCATCCCCAAATGTCAACCTACCAAACAACCACCCTGCAAACTCAAAGCAACGCAGTGCCTTGCTCCAGATGCATCCAGAATGGCAGACCCTGGGACCGCTCAGCATCTTTGGATGGTGATGACTCCATCCAAACAGAGCAGGAGACAAGCTAGACCAGGCTGCAAGGACACAGGCAGCAACACTGCAGCAGTAGGAGGACACAGCACGTTAGCTGGAGGTGACTGGACCCTTCATCACATCCTCCAGAGCCTTCTCCACCCCATTACCACCCTCCTCTTGTCCTCGTCCTTTTTTAGCTTGTTTTGCTGTGTAGCCAAGAAGGCTAGCACTGAATCTTAAAGCCCGATTTTCCAGACCAGCCCATTCCGAACTGAACCAAATACTTGGCCGAGGAGGAGCATCGAGAACCATGAGCAGGAAGGGAAGGAACACCCTGACTCAGCATTGCCTCTCCCATACGGCAGGGAAGACAACAAGGGAGAGAAACAAGTACCAAGGCTTTGGCTGCCACTGTGTAAAGCAGCCCTTCTTTCTCCATCCTTGAAAAGACAGCATGGGGTGACAGGTTTCTGCACTGCTAAGTGCACCTACAATACCAAAGAGCAGTATTATTTCAGCATCGGGCCGTTGGGCATTGCCATGGAGCAATGCCCTGGGCTAGACTGAAATTAGGGTCCTCCTAGAGCCCAGGACCATGAGCAGCAGCATCTCTCCTTACCAGGGAAAGCTTGGATCCCCACCTGAGCCATCTGCCTAGCAGGTGGGACATGAGGAGCTTCAGCCTTGGCACCTGGAAAGGAGAGGTTAGAAAGCAGGTTACTCCTCTCCACGCAGGCTCTTCCCACACATCCTCACATCACCTGCCAGCAGAGACGACCACTTGCAAACACTTTCCTTCAAGGGTTATTGCAAACGAGACCCATCCTTCTGGCCCAAGTCCTTCTGGAAGGAGGCAGGACCTTGAAAAGCCTCGCTCATCTCAGAGTGGCCCCAATGCTCCCACTGAAAAATGGCTTTCCACCCTGCCTTTCCCAAGCATTAAAGGCAGCTTTAATCCTAAGCCTGTGGCAGAATGATTTGACTCCAGCGTCTAAAAGAGAGGATGTGGGATATAGTACACGATGCTATGCAGGAATGGGGACTCAAAAGGCACCAAGGAACGTGTTACAATTAGATCACCTGAAGAGATTTTTTTGGTTTCTGCCATTCTGCAGTGGGAGATGCTATTTCAGCCAAACTGGATACCCTCACAGGCTGGATCCAGTGTTAGAAACTTCATTTCAAGAAAAAAAATAATAAAAAAGAGGGGAGAGAAAGAATTGACACTTAAAGGAGAAGGGATCGATGCTCAGGCAGATGTGGTTGCCGATGCGACGGCCAGCAGTGCTTTCTCTGCAACGGTGCTTCTTGGGATCTTGCAAAACATAATCGTGCAACATCCCACCTAGCTCGGTGCAGAACGCTGCTCCCAGCTGCTATTAAATTGAACTAGCCTAATTTCACCTCTATCTCCTTCCCTCAGAGGGATCATTCCTAGGGAGCCATCAAAACTGCCCTCAGTACCAGATGAAGCAAAAAAGCTGCCAGGTGACCCCACGACCCGATGCTAATCGGGAACACCGATGTGCCTGCAACCGCAAAGCCACAAACCAGCAGCCCACGATGAGATAGATGATCTCACCTCGCCTCGCAAGAGCCATGAGCTTTGTCATCTCCCAGCCACAAATTTTGGTTTAGTCCTTAAAATAAACCATCAGGACTAAACTGAAAAGTCCTGACAAGGATCCGTTGAGTGAGGGAGCCGGTATTCAAATGGATCATCAGGGGAAACATTTTCCCTGGAAAGGGTGTTTTGGCAAGACGGACGTGCCATGCGAAAGCCCACTGTTCATGGCAAAATACTGAAGCTACGCTTGAAGAAAAGCTTAACCCTGCTGGAATGGGTCATCTTCCTTCTGAAGTCCTTCCTAAGACAAAAACTACTACATCATCAGATATGTTTCTTGTTGAAGCAAGTCTGTGACAGATCCAAGCTTTCTTTCACCTCACTTGGCAGGGAAATTCCCAGCTTGTCTTCCAACATGGGGCAGAACAAGACCATAAACCAGCAGCTTTCCCACAAAATGGAAATTCCAAAGTTTGGCCAGAGACGACCATCCCCTTTCCTGAGAACACCACAATGCCAATAGACAAAATGAGGCAGAAACCCGTGTTCTTCTGTCCTGATTTTTCACATGAGAAACTGAGTTAAAGGAGGCATATGCTTTCAAGAGAGCTTTATCCAACACTGATTTATACCTAGGTCCAAACAGGTATTTAAGGGCGTGCCACCTTAGCTGCCTAGAATTCATTAAAAGACAGTGGTTTTTGGTGTCTCCAGCGCCAGCTTTTAAAGGGCTTTCAAGGAGCAGGAACACGGCAGCCAAAGATGGACTTGGGCACTTCTGAGATCCAACTTTGTGTCTAGAGGTTTTGGTCTCTGTTGTTGCCAGACCAGATGACTGAATAACCTCAGGACTCTTTGTCCACACCCAGGGGTCTCAAAATGAGACCCGTCATCCCTAAAACACTAAGAGCACCAGAAGCTTCTGTGATGTGCCCATGTGGTCAGAAGAAGACCATGAGCACCTCTAATGATGAGGAGCTTGAGATGCGTTTCCAAACTCCTACCTTTAGCCAATTCAGGCTCTTCCTTTATGATTTATTAAAACACTGCCCCCCCCCCCCAAAAAAAAAAAAAAAAAGAAAATAAACCACCAAAACCTACAACACAAAACACAGAGTGTGATGATTCAAGCTTCAGGAATTGCCTTTAAGTGATCAGGAGTTCATGGTAGGTGAAACGTGCCCTTCTACCTCAGAGCCCGAAGCAGCTTGCCCTGGTTTCCCTTAAAGGTCTTCAGTGATGGACAACTGAGAGTAATTGTTTGTACTTTGACCTACAAAGCATGTTAATGAAAGGACTATTCAGGCATAGCTTAGCAAGATTAAAGGAAGGTGAGAAACGGGAGGGATCTGGCCCCAATTGCATAGCCACCCCAGCGCAGGGCAGGTCCTTCCCCTCTCAGCAGCATTGTTGCAACAAACTGCAATGGAGACAGCAGAGCCAGACTGGTCACCCTGTTTGGCTACCAAAGCATTCAAACCTCTATCACCTTTAAGTGTACATGTAAGTTTTTCACGAATAAGAATTGGCGTGGGTGTGCAGTTATGGTTAAGCACACGGTTAAGTGCTTTTCTGAACTGGAGTTTAAAGAGTCGAAGGAATCTAGTCTTCATGCAATCTGAATTGATCCTGTCTGCTCATGAATATCTAAATGGTTTGTCTGTCACTAATGAATAATTGTAGTATTCCTTTATCTCAGAATGGCAATAAAGTGTTCTTTGTCCACTCAATTTTTTCAGCTCAGTGATTTGCCCATGTATTTTATGTGTTCCATGTATTTGCAGATATCCTTACCATGTAAGTGTGTTTTGCTTGCAATTGCTTCTCTCAATTTGTCCTGCTGCCCTCAGTGTGTGTATTCCTTAGCATGTATTGGAGTAGCTGATTTAATCTGGATGCTTCTTTTGAAGCTGTGGGTAAGAACAAGTCTTGCGCTGAATCGTACTTCAGCAATTTAGGTGAAACCAGGATCAGGCCCTCAGCAGTTACATAAACACTTAATTTGCTACATGATAAGTATCAGTAAGTCATATACTCCAACACTGGTCACATATCAAAGGCTTTTTAGAGAAACAAAATGCGCCACATGAGAAGTAGTCCCTTAGATAATTGCAGGTGTGACACTGCATCTCGCTTCAGTGCCAGGAGTTTCTGCATTCCAGCATTGGATATATATCTCTGACTTGCTACACTGTGTTTTATAAAAATACCTGAAATTTCTCTGTAAAAATCTTACATTTCCTCATTTGTAAAACAAGATTTAAATGGTTTATTTCACAGGAAAGCTAGCTAATGCCTTGCAGAATTCTGAATATTTAAAATTCTCTGTACTTTACTTACTATTATTTAACTGAAATATATGAAGAAACACAATGTACCTTTTAATAGTTACTCATGCAGTACCAATCAGTTCCTCTCTAGTCTCCCCCCCAATTAATTAATTTCTTTCTCTGTGTGCTGTCTTAAAATTACCTAATTACCTGTAAACAAAAGGAAACATGTTTCTGTTTTTTTAATGGTGAAGTTTAATTTTTACTAATCTTATTAAATAATAATATTAATAAGACTTAACAGTTCTCATACAAAGAGAGAGAGTGCACTATAGAAAACATGAATACATTTAACCAGTGTAAAACAGCTTGAGCCATTTTCATTTCCACTGTGTATTATGTATTTTTTTAAAGAAGAAAATTAGACACGGGAGAATTAATTTTAACTTCATTGCTTATGAATTATTAATTCTTTATGACTCGAGTTATTTACATACTGAATAGTAGTTAGGCAAAGAGCAATTAAACATGTAGCTTTCTCGAACTTTAAGAAGCCAAAATAACAGGCTTTTGCCCATTTATTTTGTTGTTGGTTGTTTTTTTTGGGGGGTTTGGTTTTTTTTCCCCAAAGGCTTATTTGGTTTGACAGTCACGTTTCCATCAGTTTTTCCCATGTGGATATGTATGATCTTACATGTATTCTTGCAAAGGTAGAATTGTAACTTGGATGTTCTCTGCTTTTGTATCTACCTCTTGACCTCACAGTCACACTTCAGCAGTTTTGTGTTTTAACTATATATTGAATATTTCGTTTTGGGCCACCAATATCTCAAATTCAACACCTGAAATTCAATTGCTTTCCTGCAGCTCTGCTTTCCTTCCTGTTCCTCAGATTGACTTCTGTGCTGCTGTAACCATCTCCTGCTCATCCTTTCAGCGCTCCATTGACCGCCTGTTTGTTTTTTCATAAGATTCAACTCCATTTGCTACCTTTTAGATTCTCAAGTATCTGACTCCTAACTTCTCTGCTGTATTTTTTTATTATTATTTTTCTTATTCTAGCCTGAACTGTCCCTTTGAGACTGTTCCTACTATTCCTTTACTCACCTCCTTCCTGTTCTTGGCGCTTGGCTGTGTGTGTCTGGGGAGGTTTACCCTTCTCAGACTGCTTCCATGGCTTGGTCAGTCTTTAGGGGAAGCAGACGCGTATAGATCTTTGACCTGAAATTCTTTTTGTCATAATTCTTTGTTTGTACTGCTAAAAGAAATTGCAGTTTTATTTGAAGAAATATGCCTGTTTAATACATACCTGCAGTTGCTGTTTGAGCTATGTTTGTCATAATGTGTGCCTTAATGTTAGAACCTCCTACATCAGTCTGTCTTCCACATCTTTCCTGATGTGAACTGTCAATTACTTCCAGCTTTTCTTTTATTTTCTCTAGTTTTGCAAACATTTATGCTCAACAAGGAATTTTGGCTCAGTTTCTAGAGCCAATGAGAAATAATGATGTTACCAAGTGCCAATATTGTAGGAAGGTACAGAAAGGCCAGGCCTTATCTGTTGGAGTTTATGCCATAGTCTTCAAGTCAAATTATAAAAGTGCTGAGACATTAGTGACACTGTAATATTATAGTATCTTATGTGATATGAAAGTGTCTGGGGATCTCTGATAAAAAGATCTCAAAAGCTATTCAAGATTTGTACTGAACTGTAAAAGAAAGAATATAGGCTTGCGTATTATTCCTTCCTTAATGCCAGATGGATTAGTGTTATGATAATAAATATCCAAGGAATTAAACATGATTTGAAACTTGTTGCAAAGTGTTGCCCAGAATAGTAATCTATCATTGCTTTTTCACAAAAGAAGCTTGATCTGTGAATGAGATCTCAGAGATATTACTATCTTCATAAAAATGCCTCTTGCCACTATTAACATAAAAGCAGGCTAAGCCCTGGCAGTTTAGCAGGAGTTGAGACAGGACCTAAGATTTTTAATGAGATTACATGGGTTTACAGTAATGGGTTAACTTTCCTCCTGGTTACCGTCATGCATGACTATTCTGTTCTTCCCTGCAGTGTGCAACAAGCAGATGGAATGGTCAGCAAGTCAAAATATGAAATGTTGGAAAGGTCATGATACTACAGGATGCTGCTGTCTTTCTCATCTGTCTTACAATTAGGGTATCTTGTTCTTGTAGCATGAGTCATAATGAGGACTGTAATGAATACAACTTATATCTGTTCCTCTCACCCAGAAGTTGAAAGCAAAGGATAGGTGAATTTGTACTAATGAGGAACGAGGCAGAGCAGCTTTTATTTATGTAAGCAAATGTTTCTCATTCATATAGTTGTACTTATATTGGGAACTGTTCAAGGAAAAAGGATTGCTAGATGGACTCCTAAATGAGGGGGCTTATTCGAAGACTATTTTGAGTCTTAACAATTTTAAGGTTGAAAAAACTTGGTGAATTTACATTATTTAAAAAAAAAAATTGCTCAGGATGTCTATGATTAGGCTAATGGGCTTAGGTTCAGGAGACCCAGGTCCTGAACACAGAACTCATGTAGAATTTAGTGAAGATTATTCCAAGACCACTGATTTGGTAGCAGATTTGGGAAAGGTATCTGTACAGCTTCAGAGTTCTTCTAGATATTATGAAACAGTTGCTGAGGGAATTGCTCTGTTACTGAACATCTGTGGGATGGCAGGGTTGGATTATGTGTCTCTGCCAGCCTGGGACGATAGTAGGTTATTAGAATTTTAAAAATACCTATTCAAGGAGAAGTACCTCAGCCAGTTGCTCTTAAAGAAGTATGAAATGCAAGGGTAGAACAAACAAACAAAGGAGATAGTGGTCATCATATCAGGACTAAAACATCTATGGGATTCAGGTGTAGTGAGAGATTAGATTAATTCACATGAAGCATCTTCGCCATAGCCACAGCCGTGCCCTTGGGCAATCTAAGATGGCTAGAGCATCTGACAGACCTGTAGGTAGGTTTCTGCTTAGTGGCTGCAGCTATGAATAGGGGTGTTAGAACTGAGATTTCAAGGTGTTATACCTGTAAAGCTGCAACATTATTTCATTTTTCTGCCTCCTTGCAATTTATGGAAAAGTAGCTCTGAAAGATGGATAAGTTTGTGTATTCAGCCTTTATGATAGCTGCAAGATAATGAAGCTCTGTGAGTTCACTCAGCAGGTCTGTCAGCTCTCCTGGAACCATTTGTTTGTGAAATGGAGCAACATTTCTTTCTGTTGTCCACTAACACTCGGACTAACTGTGGAAGGTGTCGTGTCTTTGGTGTGAATGGGGAGTGGAAGTAATGAAATACTTCCCATGGCTTCTTTTGGGTCTCTTTTGTTTCAGTACCTTGACTGTCTTTTAAATTGTAGTTGCAGTAAATTTGACTGACTTCTATCAGAGCTCCATGACTACAGATCCTTATGTCTTGGTATATCTGTCAATCTGTGCAATGTTCTCATGACTTACCTTACTCATCTGATGACTGATGGTCACACCTGCCATGCTAGTAAGCATCTTTCAATCAGGTACACAAAAGTATAGAAATAATGTCATGAAAGTTTATTTTTGAAGGCTGTATGTTAACTTTAGCACTGTTATCTGGATTATAATAGTGCCTACTAACCCCCAGCAAAATTAATAATCATTGCCTAATGCACCTAAGAGGCAATGAAAACAAGCAGAAATGGAATTAGACAGCCATCATGATCTTCCTATGGTTACGTTGCAGGTGAGTGGCAGAACCGGAATTATAATCCATGTCTCATGATTTCCTGGTGTTTTCTTGCTATCTGTGCTAACTTTCACTAAAAGCATCTGACTACACTGAATTATACTATTGAAGATTTTGTTCATGGTGTCTCTTTTTAAAAAAAAATTAATGATATATATGTGTTTTCTTGCTTTCTTGACATTTATGGTAAAAGTAGCACTAAACCATGTAAAAACATGAATTAAACTGTAATATGTGAACAAAAAGAGATTCATACACCATGAGCATTTTTATAAATAGATGTAAGATGATAAACACAAAACAAAATAAATAGTAGAAAGTTAATACTTCTAGGAAAGAAAATGCTAGTATTCAGGCTGCAAACTTTTTACACATTATTCAGTTATGGCTGGTTTTTATACACACCACTTCAGCAAATTACCTCATGCATTGGGGAATGCAGTGTACCTGGTTGAGGGGCTGATCCTTTGCTTAGAGACTGTAATGATGGAGTGTTAAACCTTTGTCATAACTAGATATACATGGGTGATGGAGAAAAGCCATGCATATTTTATTCTGATTCATGGCAGAAGCTTTACACTTTGATAACACGAAAAGGTTTCAAGAGTGACTTTTCATTAGAGTTGCATAAGTATTGAAGTTATGTCAATAGCAGAAATATGAGTTTTGCAAATATTTTTGTGAACACATTGTTTTTGGTGAAGAGAAAAAACATCAGGAACTTATCCACATCTACTTTTCTTGTTCTCAGGCATATGGTGTATATTTTTGACTGTGCAGTTCATGGGAGGAAAAATGATGGAGAATATATAAGAAAACTCTCTGCTGAGTTATGTTCTGCACTCTTTCCGAAAGCTGTAGTATAGCAAAATTCATTCTTGGTCTTTATCTTCCACAGCTCACAAGCTGAATCTCAATGATGTAAAGTCCTTTGCACTGCCATCAAAAATCTTGTAGCCAAATCAGGATGTATTTCCTACAGAACATCTAAAGATCTGTGGAGGAAATCTTTCCACTGACTTCAGTGGGCTTTGAATCTCACTGTAACTCATTCTTTAAAGCATTACAAATAGAAGATCTGAAGGCAGGAGTGTATTTGCATATCTCCTTAACCCTCTGAAATACTAGAGGTAGTTGAATTTTTATACCTATTGACTCTTGTGAGACTTTTATCTTTACCTCCCCCTTTTCTTTTATCTACTCCCTGCACCACCCCCACCCCAGTTTGATTTTATCCCCCAATCTTTTTGACCAAGTTTTATATATTATT
>JANZLQ010000017.1:2387042-2423797 GCA_026212715.1 Elanus axillaris | reverse complement strand
CGGCCCCCCCCCCCCAAAAAAAAAAAAAAAAAAGAAAATCACAATTCCTTCTTGCAGATTCTGTCTAGAAACCAGCCAGGGGCTGAACCCAGGCTCCGTGGGCCAAGCACTAACGCAGCAGCAGCGCTCAGAGCAGTCCTCCCCAAGCCTGCTGCAGCCCAGCACCTTTGATTGCTTTCTTCACCATTTAAGGATGAGGAAAGCAGCTGCTCGGGGCCCAGCGAATTACCTGCGAGTGAATTGTTTTTGCTGCGAGTGCCTATGCCCTCACCACACAAACAAGCTCCTGAAGAAAGGAGGGTACAGACAGAGGAGGGGAAAAAAAAAAAAAAAGCCAACAGGTTGATCTGGATTACATCAACGGTTACACCCTCCTCCGTTTAATGAACATAGGAGAACAGGTGCTTGTAATTCATTAGCCAACCCACGAGCTGAGGAGACAGGAATTAAGCCGACCAAACTCCGCAGTGTGCCACTAGTCTCCTTCCCTTTGAGGCAGCAGCAGCAAGAAAACTTCATTTTTTTTTTATTTTTTTTTTTTCCTTTCCCTCCCCTTCCCTCAAGCTGCAGAGCCGCAAGCTGAGCATGACTAACCCTTGCAAAGCCTTCACCAGTGGCTCCCTCTCCTCCTGGGAGGTGTCAGGGAAGATGAGCAGAGGAAAAGCAGCCAGCACGTCCCCGGATCGCCTGGGCCGCTGCAGTCCCAACGGCTTGGCCAGCAATGGCTACAGCTCTCTCAGCCTCCACGGAGATAGCGGATACCGGTGCTCCTCGTATCCCTCCTTCTCCATCGACAGGAGACTCCTGGCCCCTGTGCACCTGGATATCGACTCAGACTTCCAAGCCATGCGGCAGCAGGAAAAAGAGGACATCAAGTTGCTCAACAACCAGTTTGTGACCCTAATTGAGAAGGTAAGGTGAGCTGCTGAGGACCACGGTGCGGCATGGGGACAAGGATGGTGGTGGGGAAGCAGACACTAACTCGTCTCCCGGGAGACTTATCAAGGCCTTCAGCTAACCATTGCCAGGCTCTGAATATTAGGCTAATTACCCAATTAGTTATTCCTTCAGTGCTATCTGTTTCAGCAAAGGCTGGCGCCGTCTCTGGGTGAAGCTGGGCCACGTCCATGGTCGGAGGCATCAGGCAGCCTGTCATCCTGTGGCAGCCCTGCCTCAAGGACCCTGCCCAGCAAAGGTACGGCCATGGTGCCGGGTAGAGCAGGCCTCGGCTCCCGTAGCGGACAAACGGCCACGGCCAGGGACGCCGATTAAGGTGGCAGCTCCGATTCTTCTCCAACTGCTAAAGAGAGCTGGAAATTCACCTCCTTGCCAATGTGGTGGGCAAGGGAGACCTCCCACCCACCTCCCTCTTCTGTGGTTTTTATTGCAAGGGGTTGCGTGCTTAGCCAAGAAAGTGTTGCTTTCATCTCTTAAGATCCATGAGAAGGCAGAAGGTTTTCTCAAAGGAAAACAACTCATCTAGCCGAGGCAGGTTTCTGCAAAGCCCTGGTGCTCTGTAAACAGATGGTAATCTCCTAGGAGGATTGCTTCACTGCAGTCTACAATACAGGCACTCAATGCCAAGCTACTACAGCTTGGGATTTACTTTGTTTTACGTCTGCCTCCAAGAGGACCTGTATTCACACTGGGAAGGAGAAGGGCGGGGGAACCATCTCCCATAGCATCTCTCCAAACAGAACAGTTGTGAAGCAGTCCCACCCGTAGGCGCCAACAGGCGTGTGGCTGTACCAGGGGGCTGACCCTCGCTGGAGGGGGGCACGGCAGCCTCCACGTCTGTGCTTTTCCAAGCACAGGTCTTGGCAACGCATGCTCGGAGAACCCCTGGTTTGGAAGTCACCCAGGTGGGTTGTGTTGCACGTGCTGCAGGACTAGTCAGTCCTTTGACGATCTCGATCGAGAGGTCAGGGGTTGTGTGGATGTTAGCCCTGCTCGGAAACCAGCAGAAAGGATGGGGGTAGGGGAGATGGGACAAGACCACGCAGTGACAATATGTACGTGAGCCAGACCACATGCACTGGCCTGTTCCCTGCAAACAGGGATGGAAGAAGTAAGAAAGCCTCCAGGTTTCCTGATAAACCCAATCTGGCGGCCTGCTGATCAGCGTGCATTACAGGGCTTGATGGACAGAAGATACAAACACCCCACCTTAGCTGGGTGGTTTTGACTTTAGAGCTGGCAGCTCCTGCATCGAGCTTTGAAGGTTGTAGCTTCAAGTGGTACATCAAGTGGCAAACTTCAGCCGTCTGCCTCAGGCCCTCATTCCAGAGGAAAGTAATGACACTGCCTTGTCAAAGAGAACTTGTCTTTTTAATCAAGAATTCAGATGGTCTCAAGCCTGAGCAGCTAATTCCTCAGATAATTGAGTGCACTAACTTCAGGAGTTTGCTGCGGATGGTTTTCCAGCAGGCTGTTCCAGACCTGCTAGTATTTATCTTCCATCTGGATATGTCCAGGTGGAAGACAGGGAAAAACCAAGTCATGGACCCCCTGTTTGAAGCCCTACCTTTAGCCTGAGCAGCACAGAGGTAGAGGCCTCTGAGGACCAAGCTTTGGTCACTTCTTCTGTGTTCAGGCATGATTTTCCAGGAAATGAGGCCAGATCTAGGCGATTCTTCTGCTGCAAAGCTCACGTTAAAAGACTTTGCAAGGAAGAATTTCTGCTAAAAGGGATGGTGTATAAGAAGCCAAGATGTAAACAGTTCAGCCCAGTGGGTGGGTATGGTTTGGGAACAGGAAAGAAACAGAGTTGTTTGGGGAAAAGAGAAAAAGAGCGACTAAGGATTAGGGGCAAGGTCAGGAACTGAGACTTGATTTGACACTCAGAGATGGACTTAGAACAACAGCCAATGCATTCAGTCATTTACTGTCCCAGCAGCAAACAGGGAAGCTGCCTTAAAATGAGAGGCTGTTCCCTACAGACAATCCCACAGGCTGGCCCCAGCCCTGCAGAGGGATGCTCTATCACATGCCCCGAGATGCCTCAGATGGGAGAGAGCAAATAGCCCAACGGGCTCCCGGCAGCCGCAGAGGCCACTTACTTGTGCCACTTGCCATGTCCCTTTCTGGCTCTGCTGCAGCATCCTCCTCCGGTTCTCAGCCTCACGCATGCACGCACAGGCACAGCGTGCCACTCTGGTTTTGTGCCAGGATAGAGCAGCCAGTCAGTAGACGGGAATACCGATGGGATGTCCATGGCCATCTGTTAAGATATCGGGAAGACAGGATTAGGTCTCTGACAGTGAGACCTGGAAGATCCCAACACTGGCATCCCTTCTGCTGAAAACTGGCTGTGAGCATTGCAGTGCTTCTGCTTTGCTTGGCTGCTCTCTGCTCCTGCTTCTCTCTCCGTTCAGGCAAGAAGCGTTTTGGGAGAGATGCCGTCTCTCACCATGTGCATCCGTGCAGCAGTCAGCAGCTGGGAATTCTGCCTCTTCAATGCACTGATGCTGCTTCAGGCCACAGAAAGTCAAAGTCAAGGCTGAAGGCCAAGCAGAAGGTCAAGGCCTGATAGCATCTGCACCCCGCTGCTCACACCACACAGGGCATAGTATCAGCACCAAATCATCTCCATGACAGAGTGGAGGACACTGTTGGAGGCAACTCACAGACCACCAGCCAAAACGTGACTGAAGGAGTTCGGTTTTGTTCCAAGAGCAATAAGAGAGGTAGCAATTAGATATTAATTTAAGTTAGCCAAGAGCTGGGAAGATGAAAACTGTTAAACGCTAAGCATTACTGTTAAGATTGTGAGTGTCAGGAAAGAAGAGTGCCAGACTCCTCAAACGGCAGGTGGATGAAAACACAGTGTATCCTCTCTCAAGCAGACAGGCGCGCGCACATAGACCTCACGTGGAGTCTGTAATTATTTTGCTTATTCTCTCGAGTTCCCATAGGCCTTGTCTATGTTACTTTGCAATACAAACCAGGACTCTGATTCATTACTCAAAACTCCTCTCAAATCTGTAGGGTTACACTATGGTGGAGTTATCTTTGTGCTACTCCGAGGTAGTAAATCTGACTTTTGTTCACCCTGGACATCTGTGCATGACCAGTGGTGGATTTTCAGCCTTTGCTTCAGTATGTTTCACAGGCAAAGGGGACTAGCATTGAACAGTTCTTATTTTTCAGTGGCTTAATAGAAGATGCTCATTCATTTTCATGTTCTATCAAACATGAACATGTTCTATCAAGAAATTAATTAGTAGGTAATGTGTAAAAACCTCTAAGAGTCCCTATAAGCCTCCACCCTCAAGTCTAATTTTCAGGGCATTTCTCATTCTTACCTGGAAAACTCTGCTGACTCCAGCAGCTTCTCACTGCTCTGAAGGTCGCCAGGTCAATGGTCTCCTGCCCTGCCAGGAGCACTCAGCTTTGATTTTGGCTGTCGGTGTTACTAACATCTCGGAAACCTCTTCTGTAGGTCCAATGCTTGGAGCAACAGAACAAGATCCTGACAACAAGGTGGAACTTCCTGAAGGATCAAGACAATTCCCACTCCGATTCGGACATCAAGGCCATCTATGATCAGTACATGAGCAAAATGAATCAAGAGATGAAGGCGCTCAACTACGAGCAGGAAAATCTTGAGCTGGAGCTGACAAAGGTCCTGAGCACCATGGATAATTTTCGAAGCAAGTAGGTGTCTAGTCTAGCTGGGTATTACAAGGGGGAAGGTATCGGTTCAGCTGCGTGCACAAAAAAAGCTGTAGTGTGGGATTGATCTAATACAGAAAGCCTGTTATTCCCAGGAACAAACTCCTAGTCTGGTGCGCACAGAGCAGTATATTTGAGAAGGTAGCATTCTAGCCTCCTCCAGATTAACTAGAGATGAAAGGAAACCCATAAAAACTGAAATACCAAAGAGTGCAGGGCATCTGAGAAACGCCTCAGGCCAGAGAACAGCTCTGGGGAACAATATTGCCAGGAGTGACAGCCACTAAACCAGAGAAATATTCTCCACGCTATTGCCACAAACCAGAACTTTCTCCCCAAACCATTTCATGGATCTAGGCTGCTTTGTTCTAACAAACATCCCTTCCTTTCCCCCTTCACCCCACAACGTTTAATGCAAAATTCTGCTTTGACCAAAAAAATCAGACTTGTACCCAGAAAACCTCTCGACAGAAAATATTGAAGCAGCTGAAAGTTTAAGGGAGGACCAGCTGCCATGTGCTTATCGCTGCTTTTGCCAAGAGCTTTGAGATCTTCAGATAAAAGCATCTGAGATGTGCCATGGCTCATTCAAGAAGACAATGCTTTTCTTATTATCGGTGTCATTTGCATACCACAGATGAATCCACAATTAGATACTTTCCCTTACAGTTACACCCATCTGCCTACACAAGATCTCCAGAGTCTTCCATGCTGATTTGTAGCAAAGAGCCATGTATGGGCCCCGTCAAAACAGAAGAGTGATGTTAAGGGACTACCCTTCCGCTGGCACTGATAGACATCACTGTAGTAATAGGCCAAACCTGTTCCTGAGGTACAAAGTGATGCATAAATAATAACAGTGCCCTCTCCGGGGAGTTTAGCCCAAGGATCTTAAAGCTCTTTGCAGCCTTTGATTAAACCAGCCACTCAATGTATCTGCAAATTAGGGGAAGGACCGATACCTCCACTTTACGGACATATTAACGGAGACACAGCAGTTAAATGTCTTACTCCAGCACCCAGAGCAAGCTGGTGGCAGAGCAGGGATAGGAACTAGGAGTTTGGTTCTTGACCTTATGTTGAAATCATTATGCTCAGCATCCTTCAAGAAGTGACGCACTGATACCCAGGTGCCCAGAAATACCCAAATTCCTCGTGGTGGGTGTCCATCTGCTCGCTGTTTGGATGCAGGGTTCACTGATGCTTGCTTTGCTGACAGGTAGCAACCCTGAGCTTGGATCAAAGCCACAATACGGATTATGCCATTTACTCCCTGTCCTAAAAAGGTTAAGGCTTGTCATCCCTCTCTGGAACACTTGGTCTTCCTTGCCCTTCGCCGAGGAAGTAGCTGCTCTCTGGCCCTGCAGTTATAAAAGATACTTCTTGGTTTATTCCCTGACAGTCAGGAAAACCCAGGCAGGAAAATGGCTGGGCTGGTGGAGAAATGTCAGATCAGTCACCCGTATCTGCTCTCACAGTTTGTACTCATGCCTGTATTCAGTAATTGTCTCGTTAACTGCCTGCGCCTGGCACTTCACTTATTTTTCAGCCTGATTACTTAAGGATAAAGGTGCTTACACACACAGGCTATCTGTGTGTTTCCCCCCCACCTTTTGACTTTCTTGGACAGTTACTACCTAGTCGGACAATGGGATAAGACATGATAGGGAAGCTACATCCCTCAAAATTTAAAAAAAGAGACTGATTAGAGGAACAGGACACAGCCCACACCCAACACACACAGAAGAGAAGGATGCAGCATATGCACGCGTGCAGCATTAGACAGCAGAGAATCCACAATGGGCACCAGCTTACAGCTAGCCCAACTATCGGTCTTGAGAAGAGTTCCCATTTTGTGGGACTACGCGGCCGTGGGAAAACAGCATTCAGAAATTACACCGCTCCTCAAAGCACTTTTCCCTCATTTGCAGAGCCTTCCCCTTCTGCTTTCTCCAACTTGTGAGCTGCGAGGCACGAGCTCTACCAGGGGTGACCTAAGCAGCAAAACCCACCCTGTCATTGGGTGCTGTTAACACCCAAAGCCAGCGCAGGTGGATTTCTGTGACGGTGACAATGCCCGGAGCTGCTCCCAGCAGATTTAGTGATTCATGGGGAGAGAACTGCTGCTTCTGCCGAGCCTTCTCCAGGCAGCAATCCAACCCCATCCTAACCCACACTGGCTCTGTTGAGTCCTGCATGCCGCCTTCGAGAAGGCTGCCTCAGCCCGGTTGTTGTTCTGGAGCAAATGGTCTGTCTAAACCATGCAAATTTTGGAGACTTCCAACTCCTCTGGAGGTTTTTTTTTCCCAAGGGAATTTTGGGAGGGGGCGGGGGAGGAGAAGCTAATAACTTCACTGGCAAATTTAACTCGTTATGTTCTCATCCAAGCTGCGGCACTCCAGACAAAACATGCCAGGCACAGTGATGACCCAAGCAAGCTGCTGCCCAACAGATCGCTTAAGGTGTGAAACCTACCGGTCAGCGCCCCTCCGCAAGGCCCTAATTCGTCTGTTTTCTCTGTCCAGGGACCGCTTTCCAAAACCATACAAGAGATTTAACTAGCTGAGATACTTGCACCTCCTTCTCAAATTCGGTTGCCATTGACCAGGAATTCCAAACACAGGGAAGAATGGAGAGGGGACAGGGAAGCCGGTTGGAGGCTAGCACAGCATCTCAATCCCTGCTTCTTTAGGAAGCCAAGCTAAAAATCAAATACCAAAACATACCGGAATAGGGATGACTGCCCAGAGGTGCACACCTGTACAAGTGTTTGCTTCAGCTCCCCACGTGCGATTTGCACGTGCAAAGACCCATTTGAATGAGAAGGCTGGGAATTTTTGCCTATGCTGACCTACTCTGGTGTGGCACTGGGGAGATACTGCAGGAAAATACGGGGCATACAACCCTTGGGGGATCCATTTCCGAGATCCAGGGATTGTATTAGTCAAATCTTGCCACCTGAAGATTAGGCAGTCAACACCCCTCTACCTTCAACCTCTGCAGTTGGTTTTCAGCTACTTCCTGCCCCATTTCCTTGCTCCACAAGAGGAAGACTGACTTAATTTTATGCCACCAGGCTCAGGTCCATCCCACCACTACATCTTCACCCTGAAGTAGTCTTGAAGGCACATCTAGAGGGGAACATAGGCCTGCCTCAGATTTGGTTCACCTCTGATTTTGCTTCACTGTCTATGGAAGGAGCCCAAGGCAACCAGACGCCCGTCTCAAGCGTGTCTTAAGTGCATGAATCGAGATGGGATGGATTTATGCCTTAATGCATGACTGCTTGAGGATAATCTCTAAGATAAATGCTGTAATGTGTTTGTGGAATCCTCCATCCCCATGTGAGTCACCTCCCGGCCGCCAGGTCCCTCCAGAGCCGTGTGGTGAGCATGTTTGGCTGGCTGGGCCTGCTCTCTTTCACTCAGGAGTGTTGTTTGTTCAATATGCAAGATTATGTCAGCGCCCGGCAATGTGTGAAGCTGCTTCAGCAGGCTGGGACAGACTGGGATCGGGCTGTGATGCAGTGAGGATGAAGGAAGAGTGGCAGGCTGTAATTAAGCTCAGCACATAGCTGCTGGCAGCAAGGCTAACATTCCAGCTAAGGAGCAGAGAAACCAGACAGGTAAATCTCGTTAGCCACGCTAACTACCCTTTGCAAAAGCAGGCAAGGAGAGGGCAATTTTAACACCATGGGGATACTCAAGAGGAATCTTAGAAGTGCCTAGATGCAGAGCCTGTGACTGTCAGATCCCCTCCATGCCCTCACTGTCCCCTCTGACAAGGCAGCAACAGCTCCACAGAGCTGTTTTTGATATTTCAGGTCAGGTCAGCTCCTTGAGCATGACTTACCTCCTTGCCCTGCACTGCGATCCCCTGTGCTGCGTTCCCGATCCCTCCTCCTCTTTCTGCTCCTAAGCACAGCTCCTCTTTCTCCTAAAGGTTTGTACAACAGCAGGGGAGGCTCTCAAGGGTAACTGCGGTGATGATGCACCAGGCCACCAAAGAATAGAATATGGCTGTCACTCCTGATTTTATCATCATCGCTCTGTCAGGAGATGCCATTTTACCTCATTCCCAAAGGTCTCTGCCTTCCCCGTATCAACTCGGTGACATCTATAAGTAGCAATGAAAGGTTTAATTCACAGCCTAGAAACGCTCTGTGCACATTAGGCTAAGAGGAGCCTGAGGTATCATGGAAGAGCAGGGAAGCCACGACCTTGCTGAGAGCGCAGCCTGCTGTGGTCTCAGCAGAAGAGCCAACGCTCCCAAAGCGTGTCCAGCAACGCAGTGGGAGATACCAAACATCCTTCACATGTGGCAAACATCCCACGTGGCAAACAAACCAACCTCTGCTGGTCACACACCAGGCCCAAAGGAGACCCTGTGGCTTCCTGGTCAGATAACTGCTTTTAGCAACACCAGGGCTAGGCACGCGCTCATCCCAAATGCCAACAAGGGTTCGTCTGTCCCCTAAAATACCCTCTCACGTCTGCTGCTGGCCATCAAGAAATGCGTTTGCTCCTGGACTAAGTCTTTGCTATCCTGGTCCTGCCTTATCAAACCTGTTTTTAAACACCTGCAGGGTTGGTTCCTCTGCTGGATATTTAGCCATTAGGACTCCACCCTATCCCGTCCGGTTTTTGTTACCTTCTGCTCTGTGGGCACTGTTTTCCATGAATTGCTTTGCCAGGTCCTGTGTTACTTCACAAATTGCGCTGTATTTAGGTTAAGTCATGACACTTGTCCAGTATCCTTGGAATTTTCACAAGTCAAAGTTTTCTCCCTTGAGAAGACTCTCAGATTCTGGAAATTAAATGATGAAGATACCTGAAAGAGAGAGAAGAGGAAGGCTTAGGGTGAAAATTTAGGAGACTTTGGGCATGCAACTGTGTTTCGCAGAGAATAACTCACCACACCCTGCTTCTCCATGCCTACTCTCTCTTTCTGTGGCAAATGTGAGGTAACCTGGGGCTGCTTAGCCCTCAAATTAAGTGGAATTAAAGCTACCTCCTCTCTACTCTGGGCCTCTTCAGACTTCAGGTACTCATGGTGTTACTACAGAGCAGCTGGCAAGTGGCAGCTTGTTATCCTCTCTCTTGTCCAAGATGCCCGCACCTAGGAGATACCTCTCCTTGCTGTCTAGCGTATGTCAGGGCGGTGGGACATCACGGTAAAAGCAGAAATCTTCAAACCCGATGCTTTTTGGGGCCAGCAAGACAACCTTAAGCATCCCAGAGGCTTTCAGTGTGTACAATTTCTTACTGCTTTTTCCACTCTCCTTAGATATGAGGATGAAATTCGCCTCTGTAGCGGCATGGAATACACCTTCACAGAGCTCAAAAAGGTCAGTGGCAAGAGCAGCTTTCCATCGGGACAGGCTCCACGCCAGCCCACTGGAGAGGCAAGATGGTCCAGGCTTAGCTCCGACAGTCCAGAGCCAGCTCTGGACTGAGTCCTTGTACCACGGATGGTTTTTTGTGGGGTAATAAGGTCCTGAGGAGGACAGTAGAGTGGCGAACACCGTCACCATTTCACCAGGAAAAGTACAAGTGAGTCCGGGCCACTTGTGGTCACAGAAAAGCCCCACGGCTCTCGGCAGAAGCGCTTGGGGGTCAGACCGAGCCTGCACCCAACCACACTGCAATTACGCCGGCCAGACCTGGCCTGGAGGGGTCTGCACCCCAGGACCCTCTGCGGCAACACCTCTCCTCCCTAGCATGTTCTCTCAGATTGACGTCATGGGTTGGGAAAGGCTGGAAATTGATAAATGTGTTTGGTTTTGTTGCCTGTCACATGGCCACACCCTGTTTAAACATCCCAACCCTGATGTAGCTGCATTTGAATATCAGCTGAAATGGGAGGCTTTGTGCACAGCCTTTACATTGAACAAATAAATAAATCCAAGATGCAGGAATGCAGGGTACTATTAGACAGAGGAAACGTTCTCCACAAATGATCATTACGGCTAATTGCATGTTTTCCCTGACACATTCATCAGCCGGCAAGGGCAGTTCTGGTGACTTCTGTGGACAGCATCAGAGTTTTCAATAACCCGTGCTTTTTGTGGTGAACAAAAGATGAGTGGGTATGGACCAGCCCTGCCTGTTTCCTTCTCCACCCTACCTCATTTGAGACTTCCACCAAAGTATTCAGTCAAAAAACAAACACCAACCTGCAGAAGAAAAAGGTCCACAAAGGAATCTCTGTACTTGTAGAGCAGGAGAGCAGTTTCACAAGTACCTGCCAATAAATAGCAAGCAGGGCAGATACTGGGGGGGGCGGTGGCAGGGGGAAACACGTCTTGCTACGAACTCAAAGGCAAACTATTGATTAATACACTTTCCATCTCCTGTAGGATTTGGATGTGAGCTCCTTGCACAGAACTGAGCTGGAGGTAAAACTCAACGGGCTCCAAGAGCTGATGGATTTGAAAAAAACCATCTATGAGCAGGTAAAAACGCATTCGGGAGGGTGGCCTGGGAACACACAAGCTACCATGCAAAAAAGTGACATTTTTGTGGAGAGTTCCACTACAGAGAGGGCATTGTTCCAGATTTACACCAAAATGAGAGCTTGTCCGGGAGAGTTGTTGCATAGTGTTGCAGACAACTATTAGACGGCTTAAGGCAGGGTCTCTTGAGCTAATCCCCTTCCCTTAATTAAAGCAGCTCCATCTTAAATTTGACAAGGATATTCCTTCTGCCCCACAGCTGCTCCAGGGAGTCTCCCCTCAAACAGTCCAGAGCTCCCATCTAACTCCAGAGCTGGCTGGTTTTAGGCTCAGCTCTTAACCCCCGCTGACAGTGTTTGCCTTGAGACCAAGCACCCCAGGTCACCAGTGAGCTGAATATTATTCTATTCAGATTCAGAGGAGGTACTCAACAAGAGACAAGCTGTGGCGAACCTGGGTGAGGTGCTGGGTGCTCTTTAACACAATCCAACATACCCCATTTCCACTTAAATGAGAAAAGTGCGCAGTTAGGTATGATTTCACCAAGGGGGGAAGAATACAGAGTCCGCAGCCCTTCAGACAAACCCAAAGGCTGCAGCGTGCCGGTATCTATTCAAACAGGGAGAAGCGATTACAGCCACTTACTCAGAGCCTGTAAAATGTTACCAAGCAGGCTTGGCTGTGTTTTGGGAATACTAATGATTCGTCTAAATTCTACCAATACAAACAATTAAAATGCTTGACAGAGGAATGTTAACATTCCTTGTGGGGAAACTGAGGCACAGAGAGGCAGAAGGACCTGCATAATATCTGATCTGCATCAGAACGCATGCCCTGCCTTGCAGCTAACCATGGAGCTTTACTTCCCTTAAAATTGTAAGATTATTCCTGGTGCAAGGCAATTCACAGGGGTAGCTGCAAATCGGATCCTGCTGTGAGGATCTTCTTGAGCTGATTTCCTCCAGGTTCCACATTGCTGTCCTGGCAGAAGGCTGCATTTGTTTTCTACCCCTGCTTCATGTAAAGAAATTACCTTCCGCCTCTCTCTCTGCCCTCTCCTCTCAATAGCTTGTTTTCAGGTTAGTCATTTTCTCGCCCGTACCTGTTGATTTGACTGACATCAACATATAAGCACACATATCCAGTGGAAGGGCAAATGAGGAAAACTTTGCTTGACAGTTTTGCTCACAGCTGTTCACAGGTATGAATCAGAAGAAAATCCCAGCCTCAATCCTCCTTAATAAACCACCAGTTTTGGGGGGGTTGTTTTGGTTTGGTTTTGGTCGTGGTTTTTTTCCCCTCCCCTGGCAGAGGATGCTCAAGTATTTGCACTAAACATGTGTTTTCTCGTATAGCTATTAACCTGCTAAAAGATTAACAAGGAGGCTCAAGGATTAAACACCAATGGAAAAAAATACACTGATAATCCTGCTCTTTGGAAGAGTGGTGGGGTATTTTTCTATTATCCATGAATCACCATGTCAGGGTGCCCTTTGTTTCCCCAGTCAGGGGAAGGCAAGGCAAACAAGGTATACAAATGCTTCTCTCTAAAGAGATTAGAGCCCTCAGCACAAAAGGGAAGAACAAAAACATCGAGATGAAAGGTAGGAGATGGGGAGAGATGTATGCTGCTCTCTTTTAACACTGGTGTAAATCAGAAGCAACTGCAGATACCGATAAGAGTGACACCCCTGCAGGAGCAGTTTGAGGCTGGGGGGGGAGCTGCCAAGTGAACGCGTGCACCGTCTGCTCAACATCAAGTCATGTCTCGCCTGGATACAAACCACCCAGGAGTGCAGTTTACAGGCATGGATTAAGAGTCCTTTTTAGGTTCACTGAGGGGAGTCTGCATTCATCATTGTTTGGCTCCTTTTTCTAAAGCTTAGACCGGCGTCAGCTATCAAGAGCGAATATCCCAGTCGGCGATGCTACAGCTTGTGTGTGCATGTTCCTGCTTCCCCCATGCTGGCTTGAGTTTCCCCAGCGTACGAGAGCAGTTCTGGGGTCTGGAATAGGTCTGCAAGCAACGGATGTGTTCAGAGAGGAGCCCTGTTTCTCCTTTCTCTAACTAGACACAAAGCAGACTATAATAACAGCAGTGGCAGCCACAGCCTCTCTAGATTCCGAAGCAGAGCTCAGCAAAGGCATCTTCCTAGCACCACCAGCCTGCAGAATGATTGATGCTGCCCTAATTCTTGCCCAAGACATACATGCCCACCTTCTAAATATTGATATTGTAGCACGACCATCAGCTCAATTAACCTGCTTCTGATGCAGTACAAATGCACTACTTCGTCAGACTCTTAACAGATTGCACCCAAAGGTCCCAAACCAACACCCTATACTCTGAGTCTGGATTTTATGGAGAAAACAATACCAGCTTCCAAACTTCAGAGACTGAAAACCTAGGAAATCTCACCATCTCCACACTGCACAGGGAAGATGTTTTTCCTAGCTAACAACAGCAGATCTGCCAGGGCTCAGCGCTCTCCTGGCTTTAGCTTTGTTGACTACTTGGTATCTCAGTCCTATCCTCTCTTTGCTATTCAGGAACTCGAGGAGTTGCTGACAGAAATTAAGGACATTTCTGTTGTACTGGGAATTGACAATGCATGCAAACTTGATCTGAGCAGAATTGTGGAAGAAGTGAGGGCCCAGTATGAAGCCCTGGCTCTTCGGAGCTGGGAGGAAGCTGAAGCACTTACCAGGAGAAAGGTATTTGTCTCCTTATCTGATTGATACTGGGGAGAGGCAGGGAAAGAAGAGGGAGAGACATCAGCCTAGAAACTACAGGAATCAGCAAGATGTGGAGGGACACACTACCCCGGGAATGGAGGGAGGGACAGGGTGCTAACCCACATCAACTCCTCCTAACTCAGGTGTGTAAATTAGTAGTTTCATTGCTCTAGGCTCTCAATACTGTCAGTGGAGAAAGGCAAGGACATCTCCCAGTGGCTGCTTGTCCCACCTAAGATGCAAATGACCTTCCACTGATGCCTCCTCCAAACAGAGCAAGAACATGATTAAGCCCAAGAGAGACTGTGCTCTATACCTGGCACAGCTACAGCCAGAAGAAGATATGAGAATGAGCCCCCAATCCTTCCACACACCCACTATTTTTCCCCAGTTAGGCGTTTCTCCTCAAGGGCAGTGGGAATCCTCCCAGATTCCTTTGCTACAGCAGAGAAGGCGTGCAAATAACCCACTCTTCCATCTCTCCTGCAGCTGAATGAAGGAAGCACCCAGTCAGGCACTTACGGGAGTCACCTCCTTGACAGCCGACGGGAGATCGCAGACCTGAACATACAGATCCAGAAGCTGAGGTCCTGCATTGTGTCCCAAAAGAGCCAGGTGTGTCCTGGGGTGGGGGACAAAACTCTGACATACAGGTCTGAAATTACAACACACCTAACGCCTCCACCACCCTCTTCCCTTTGCAACACCAGTGCCTGTACTTAGAGGAGCATATCAAAGAAGCGGGAGAGCATGGTGAGATGGCCCTCAAGGATGCCAAAGCCAAACTGGTCAAGCTAGAAGAAGCCCTGCAGAAGAGCAAGGAGGATATGGCTCATCTGGTGAAAGAGTATCAGGAGCTGATGAACATCAAGCTGGCACTGGATGTGGAGATCCTCACTTACAGGAAGCTGATGGAAGGGGAGGAGAGCAGGTAAGCTGCACTTCCCTGTGCCTGAAGAGGGGAAGGGATGCACCCACACACCTAGGGAGAAAGCAGACATCCCAAGCTTTAAGTCCGGTATTGAAGGTTTGATCAAAGAAAAGAACAAATCCCAGCAGTCCCCATACAGTTCAGCCCTGTTTCTTGCTCTGAAGTTTTCCTTAGACTCCCCAGATTGGAGGGTCCCAGCACTTCTCTAGACGACGCTTTGCCCAGATGCTGCTTGAGTTAGCCTTCATGATCCAACCATGCACTCGGCTCTACCCACATAGCTCAGCTCACATGGGCCAAACTCCAGTCCTCTACATCTCTCTGGCACTGCAGAGGTTAATGTGTCCTCACGCTCTGTCCTTGCATTCACAGCATGGAGCAACCAATACCCACAGTCATCAGCACCATCCACTCCAGACCAAAGCACCGTAAGTGGTTTTTTTTTTTTTTATTCATACGACTTGGTAAAGCAGAGTGTGAATGAAACGTTTCTAACCTCCCCCCTCTCATTCACCCCCACCCCTGCAGTTTCTGCCAGCACCTTGAGAAACTCCAAGCTGTTTGCAAGAGGAACAGGCAGCACCAACGGTGAGATGAAGCCAAGCGGAGGCAGCACAAAGATACTGCTCTCTAGAAGCCACTGGGACAACTCAGTGGCACCCGAAGCAGATGCTTTCATCAGTGGTGCCCGGCCAAAGCTCAGTTCCCTGCCCACAGAAGAATGCTCCTAGGAGAAACAGAGCCCCACAGCGTAAACACGAGACCCGTTGGCATCTGTAGCCAATTGAGGCCAAAGCACTTTCTCCTGAACTCAAGCCAATGTCCAGGGGACAAAGGATAAGAATCCACTCCAGGCTGTCTCTTTTAAGTTTGTCTTTACAACACCCCAGTTAACATCTCTGTTACCAGTTACAAGCAGAAACCAACCCAGGATTTTACTCTCCCACTCAGATACCACACCAACATCTTCCTCTCTAAGTCTGTTTCCCCAAAGGACTTGCATTCACAACCTTCAAGATCTACCTATAGGTAACTTGGCAGGAGGGGGAAGTATTATTACACAAGCTTTTAACACAGCAGCCAGAAGCCATCAGCCCAGCAATGTTACCAGTATTACAAAATCATTCCTTCTGCTCTGTCCCTGCTCTGTGCATGTCTGTGAGAGGTGTTCGCTGATGTGGCTTTCAGAAGAAGGCAGCATCATCGAGCTTTCCAAACTGAACTGATGGGGAGGTGCAGGTAAACAATCCGAGCCAGGTGGATTTGCGACATCTGGATTTGCATATCTGGTAACAAACAGGCTGGCTGTACCAAGAAGGGGATCCTTGGCCACTTCAAAGCACTTAACTGGTGGCCCCTCATTCCTTCCCATGCCACCAAAGCTAAAATTCCTCAAAACTTGTATTTTCTTAAGCCATCGCTCTCTAACAGAGAGCGTCTCCGCCTGTCTCACCTAAACGCATTCTAGACTCCACACACTAGTGGTGCTAGGTCCTAAAAATGGGATACAACAAGCAGGACTTGTCTTTGTATTGATTGAACTCACCTAGCAGCTTTTACCTTACCTGGCTGACACCAGTCACGTTGCACCAAAGCTACTAGAGCCAGCTCTGTAGATGCCACGTCCCCCTGCGAGCAAGGGGAGGTGGGGGGAGATGTTCTGGCCTCAGCACAGACATTTCTGTGGCCCTCTTGCACAACCTAACATAGACAGTGCCCTGCAGTATTTTCCTTTATAAGGCCAGGCTCTGGCCTCAGCCACTGCCATGCAGCCCCACTTGAGTTTCCAGATTTTGAGTTCACAGGAGGAGTTGTTAACAGTCTCTTGGCATATTTCCATTGAGTGCATCGCAGTATTTCCACATTTCTGTAGGATAGACAACTACTGTAGTGTCTATGTAACTGAACACCGGCTCTCCGGGGTTCTGGCTGTTATAATAAAGTATTGTGTGTCGCACAATGCATTGCGCTGTTGGTTTTCTCCGAGTTTCTTACCACATCCCACCTGAAACAGCAATTCCTTCCCCAGATGCTGGCAGGTCTCAGCTGAGGTCTCTGGCTAAATTCTGGAAGCCAAATGAAGCTGAAATTGCTTCCCAGGCAATTTGTTCAGTCCACATCCCTAGGAAGAAGTACACAGGGCTGGAGGGACAGACGCAAAGCCAGCAGCCAAGGCTTTGGGGAGCTCACCGCTGTTCTGCCACCAGGCTCCCACCTGGCTGTGAATCACAGCGCAGCTCAAGCATGTTTCAGGAGATGAAGGGTTATTGCACAGACTACCACACTCTCACCACTGTACTCATCTACACAAAGCTTTCCCTTGCTAAACTCCCCCTGCACCTCTGCAAAGAGGAACTTCTGTGCACCTGGGACCCAAATCTGTCCCGGGGGAACCACAGCTCCATGCAGGACCTCCTTTCAGAGGTTCCCTTCCAGAGCACAGGGGTCGTCTTGGTGCTCCTTGCTCAAAAACACTCTCCTCTAAGGGACTTCCATGGGAGATCCAAAAGAGATAAGGCCCCCAGAGGTGCCGGAGGACCTGAGATGGGGAAATACTGCACTTTCAATGTCAGCTCAAAGGGTACGGGGGCAGAGGAGGGGAGGATAGTCCAGGCTAGCTGAAAGAGCCCCCAGCTTTTAAATCTGGTGTCTCAAACCGGCGGGGATGGTAAAAGGGGGAGCTACGAGTTAGCTCCCAGTCATACAAACCATTCCCAGCTCAGAAGGAAACGGCACTTTAGTGCAGAGCTTCCCCTGGAGGCAGGACCCAGCAAGAACCCTTCGACAAAAGCCCTTCCAGCTGGAGGAACAACGCTGGGTTTGTGCAAGGCTGCACGACAGCAAAGGTACGGTGAGGCCCAGAAAATGAATGACTGCTCTGAATAGCCTGGCATCCTTAGCGGAGGTGGGGCTGAAGCTCTGTGAGCAAGGGGGGAAGGAGAAACACAGAGCTAGTGTTGCCCTGAATGAAACCTGAATGGAAAGGGAACTTTTGGGAGCCCTGAAAATTCAACCTGGGGGAACTGGAGGAGAGGGAGGTAAGAGATGTGTGCTCACAGCCAGGCTGGAAAGGGCAGGGGCTCAACAGCAGCCCAGTCCTGCAAGAGGAGTTTCTAGCCATTTTCCCTCCCTGCCATATAGGTTTTGGGGTTTTTTTTAGCTGGTTCTGAGCCTTCACCACCCAGGGGATTGGGAGAGAGCCCTGAGGCGAGAGCAGGGCACTAGGAAGCTGGACTCCTAGGTTCAGTTCACTGTTCTAGGACCCAGGAGAGAAGGACCCAACTCACTACTTCACTGTCCCAGTCACTTCACTGCTCTGTGCCTCAGTTTCCCCACTGACAACTGGAAAGTGTGTATCAAGCCACATCATACCAGGGCAATGATTTTATGCAGCAGAATAATTCCGGCACTGCCTTGACCAGAGCTGAGCTATGCCTGAGATAGTCACATTGCTTTGGGACACCCATATCTGCCCACACACCCATCCTTCCCTTTCCACCATACTACCCCTTAAGCACTGACTTCATCTGAAGGACCAGCCCCTTCCTCAGGGCTAATTTCTGTAGCTATTCTCATACCAGAGACACAGCCAGCCCTAAACCCAGCTGTTAAATTCACTGGGGAAATTCTGTATCTTTTTTCTTTGTCTGGTGAAAGGCATCACACCCCTCGCCCCTTAAAGAAATATCAGGCAGTGCCATCAACTCAGGATCTCAGAATCCCCTTTGGGGAGCTGGGGGACAGTCCTACAAGGGTAAGGACGCCAAGCCAGCAGTAATCAACGGAGCAGCCAACAGATTTAGTGGCTGCTAAGGCGGTCAGTGGAATAAAGGCAAGCTCATCCACATTATCTGGTGAGCTACCTCTGTACAACCCAAAGCACAGCCATCTCCAGGTAAAGCTGTATCAGTTTCAGCTGCAAGAGGCTTCCCAAAGCCTTCCCAAACCCTGTCTGGAGCCAAAGATTGGCACATCTACCCAAGCGTGGGGAAAGGAGACATCAGATGTCCAGGACATGGCCCAGTTGTGAGACAAAGCCCAGGGGCAAAACACAGGGACAGATAAATCCGTGTGCTGAAAGCAGGGGCCAGAGCTGATATTGGTGGGGCAGACTCTGGCAGGGAAGATCACCAGGGAAATATTCACATCTGCACAACAGCAACTGGGCTGGAGTCCAGAAGACAAGCCAGAGCAGAGAGAGGGAAGGAGCAGGGCTCCTCTGCTGTCTTCCAAGCAGGGAGCGTCTGAGCCCCAGACCACATCTAAGGGCTGCACATACCTGGGCTGCTGCCTGCCGGGGTGGGGAGCACCCAAGTGTGAGCTCCAGGCTCCCTCTCCTGGGCAGGTGACACCACTGCAAATGCCTCCAAAGAGGAGGCTCAGTGGCCTCCACAAGCCCTGGATCCCATAAGCTGCCACATCCCAAACAACCCCCTCCTTCCTTCCAGCAAGCCCAGCCTCCCAGAAGAACAGGAAAACAGCTCCCAGGCACTGAGAAAGAGAACACCAAAGCGTGGTCAAGATCTTTCCCTGGATGCTTTGAGAGAGTAGAACAGTGACTACAAAGGCAGACTGAGACACAGAGGTTTGCCTGATCCTCAAGCATGTTCCTCACCCACCAGGAACTCATGTCCTGGTGGAAATCGTGCCCGTAACCCAGCCTGGCTGGCCCAGATTCATTTCACCGCACACGGAGATCTCATTCCTTCATAGCCCACACGCACTTTCAAATCAGTCTAGGGATCTGCTTGGGGAAGGCAAATCGGTTCCCAGTAGCGTTACCAAGAGTGAGAAACACCTCCCTCCATCAGATCCCACCAGTTCAGGGAATGGACCTGTTACATTCCCCTCCTTGGTGTCTGGCTTTGGTGAGTAACATCAAAAGCTCTGGCTGGGGGCTGTGCTGCCGGCCCCTCTCTGAAAAAAGGCCATGGACCCTTTCTAACCTGCAGACACACACTGCTTTTTTTTGTCCTTTTAGGGCTAAATCCTGCAAGAAAACACTAAAAATAACTTCATGAAAAGAGACAAACCATGTTTTCTTTTGGAAACTCAGCCTTCATCCCATCTGCTCCCCATGAAACAGCTATCCAGCTGCACATGGGAGCACTTCTGGTTCTTCTCCCACCTCTCCTTTCCCTCCAGACGCAGGGATGCTCCTTTGGGCAGAAACCCACCAGGCTCCCATTAAAACAGGCCACGGACCTGGTCTCGGCGCAGACAGCCTAGCTTCTAGTCCTCCCCAGGACACTGAGCAGCCAGGCTCACGGAGACAAGTAAATTTAGACTGGGGAAATCTGCCGCAAGCCGAGTTCATGCTCTGTACCGGAGGGGGGGTGGGAAATCCCTCCACACATTCTGTGTTGTCAAATGTGTGGGAAGTGAGATGGAAATGTGTTCCTGGGGTGGAGAAAGGATGGCCTAGAGCTCTAGAGACTTTCCACTACACTAGTCCCACTGAGCGCAATCGCACTCTTCCAAAAATACCCCCAAGCCCACTCCGGTTTCCAACCCAGTTTAATCTGCCAAGCCCCACTTCACCCCCAGCTGCTCCTCCTGGTTCCAGCTTATGTCTGGAGCAACTCCAAGAGACAGGGCACAAGACAGGAGGAGAAAGACAGATCCTCCAGGGCTCAGCTTCCAGGCCTGCTGCCTGGCACAGCAGTTTCCAGGGATCAAAACAGCTCACCCCAAGAAATCAGCCATTGGGAAAAGGAACTCCCCCAGTCTTGGGCAGAGAAAAGAGTTTAATTTCCTTTCCCTGCGTGATCTTGGACAAAACTGTGCCTCGGTTTCTCCTACTCGTTTTTGCCTGAAGCCTAAGATGGGATCAGGTTGGGGGGGGGGGGTATAATTTCATTTTCTTAACCAAATGCTGCAGCCCAGGACGGAGAGCAGGGAGTTTAGCAAGCAGGAAAGGGGCTTAACCATCGGGCAGGCAGTGATTTGTACGGTCCCTACTGCCCACCTGAGCTTGAAGAGGTCTCCAGCCCCACCAAGGGCACCCTTGGCTGCCCACCCATCACCTCCCTGGCTCTTGGGGGACACAAAACCAACTGCACTCGCTGCTGGGGGAACCAGCCACTTTGCAAGCCCCAGAAATCAGCCACACTGGCTGCAGAGCCAACACTGTAATAGTCTCCAGGGCACCAGGGGAAGGGAGGGGAGGGCAGGGAAGGGTGGAGGAAAACATGCCCAACCCCATCAGCCCATCCACACCTCTCCACACATCCCTTCCGAGGGAGGAGAGCAGCCAGCACTGGTTTTTTTGACCATATAAGGCTGGGTTTTTCTCTCCGTGGCCAATCCAGGGAGGAATGTGAACACCTGAGCTGTGCCCGGTTTGCCAAGGCCCCCCCTCCCCTGCTCACACCCTGCCTCCTCGGCCAGGTGCTCTACCTGCAGCAGGGGAGGGGAGGTCGCCTCCGCACAGCCCACCCCACACCTGGCACGGAACAGGGGGTAATTCTGCCCTGCATGAATCTGTCACTGAGGACAGTGGCCCAGTCGGGGCTTGTCCTTTCCTGCAGCCCTTCAGACTCTCCAGGGTGGCCAAGCTGAGCTCAGGTTGTCCGCTGCAAGGCTGGGTTGTCCCTTTCTTTCAACTATTTCCAGTTATTCACCATCCCAGACATGTGAAACACCTCTTCTTCTGTCCTGCAGCCATCCTGTTGCTTAGTTTCCATCTCCACCTGCGCCTGGCTGGCTGAGGGCAGCCCTGGGGTCTCTACCTCCCAGACAGTGCCTGGGAGACAGGAGCCTGCACAGACCTGCTAAGGGAGCTTCACCTTTGAGATGTCCTCAGCCTGGCTTTGGTTCAGGGGAACTGGATCGTGGGGGGACCCCACGCATTGCCCTGTCATGGCTGGGTCTCCCAGCAGTACCAAAACTGGCAGCCTTCTAGCCCAGTGGCTCCCGGTCCTTGCACCACATCTCACTGCCTCAGCCCAAGGGAAGAGGAGGAAGGAAGGACAAGGTCGGCCCATCGCTTGGTGCTCCCAGACTACTGGAGGGGAAAAAAAAAAAAATAGTAGACCCAAGCTGCTACCAGCTGGGGGGACATAGGAGAGACCCTGAGCTGCCAGCGCAGCCAGCCCCACAGTCCTGTGTCCAGGCCTCACTGCCTGCCTCCGCCACAGCGATACAGGTGCCAACTCTGCCATGACTCCGCATGCCAGCACCCTGACTGAACCAGCCCAAGAATTTCAGAGAAACCAGCGTTCCCTTGTTGTGCTGCCAAGATTCGGTACCCGCCTTCCAATGATCCTGGTTAGAGCAGGGACAGATGCCAGGAGAGTTGTGTCAGCTCGCTGCCCCTGGGCTTATGGGGTGGGGGTGCCAACACGTCCCCCACCTCCGCCTCCAGGCATGCCAGGGACTCGCACACGCAGTGAGGCAGCAGCAGCTGCTGCTTCAACACACTACCCACCCAGCCCAAATTCCTGCGTATCCACAAGGCCATCACAGGCCTGGAGGAAGCCTCACCTGAAACAAAATGGCAATAAGGTTGGCTGTTTGGTGTTTGCCCGTATTTAATCCCGCACAGCCCCTCCAGGACAGAGCCCCAGCACGGGGGCAAAAAGGGTGGGGGGACCAGTGTGTGTGGGAGGGCAGCGTTTCGTTCCCTGGAAGGCATGAGTCAAACCAGTATCTCCCAGCACCTCCTGACCTGCTCTCCCCTCTACGTACACACAGTTTATGCCACAGAGCAACATCACCCCACGGCAGTAATGGGCAAGAAGGGCTTCCAGGGCAAGAAGCGAAGGGGCACTGGGAAAAGCAGCAGCTCTGCCCACGGATGGGGACATGAAGAAGACTGTTCCTGCCTGGCAGGAGGCGAGTGTGGATTGTGGCCCATGCTAACCTCCATCAGGTCTCAGCAGAGATGGGGACATTCCTCTTTCCAGCGTGGAATGTTCATCGGGGCTTGGAAAGTCCAGAGGATAGACGTGTGTAAGCTGGTGTCTGTTTTGCTGGGCAAACAAAGGAAAACAGAAAGCAGTTCAGGCCAAAGTACTATTAGTGATCAGGACTGAGACTTTGCAGCTCATATCAGGGTCTGTCTGTGCCAGGTTTCACACATACAAGGCTCCATATGGTCCAGAGACCGTTTACAAACTCACACCCATCATCTTTGCTCTGCATAGATGCTAGCTGAGTCCGAGACGGCTTTCGATTTCGGAGCCTGACAGCACATCATGGCACGGACTGCAGACCTTCACCGGTGGCTTAACCTTGCTAGCAGGCATGGCTAGCACAGAAGACCTGCTCCCTTAGGCCTTGGTAGACATTAGGAACCAGAGCTTGTAACTGGGGTTCAGAGTTTGTCGTCTACTTGAGAGATCATGCTGAAGTCTCAGCTACTCCACTCTCTGCTAGCTTTAAGTCTGGCTACTTGAACAACACGTATCCCTCAACATCCTCACCAGGAACAACCAAGTGCTCATGGTGCATTTGAGGAGGTGGAAGAAGCCCAACACGTGGCACGTGTCCACTCACAGGAAATGGAGATGGTTTGGTCCCAGACCACCCAGCTCTGCCTGCTCCCAGCCTGACAGATCTCTCCAATACACAAATACACCAGGCAGCCTCCAAACCCGAGTCGAGACCCATGGAGGGGCCTGGGTGACCGGGGCAGTGCCCAGCACATAGGGCAGGGCAACAGAAAATATTTGAGATTGCAGGTTGGATGAGATGAGTCACGCACAAGGATGGGCAGCCCAGCTGCTGGAGCTGCTCAACTCTCCACCCCTACCGGCGTAGTACCCTGGGAAGTTGCTAACCGTGGGAACTGGGATACCACAGCAGGCCAAGCAAGTAGAAAAACATGGCAGTTGCCGAGAGGAGATTAAAACTGTCCATCTCTGCAAAGCAATGACTTAGCGAGAGGAGCAAAACCCCAGAGCTCAGCAGGTCTAGGTGCTTGAGATTGGTTGCTCAGCCTGGCAGGATCCCCGTGGCAATCAGCCAGGTATTCATAACATAATGGGAACGGTGCTCACCCATTCCTGCCAGGGCCTGCGTGTGTTTGTGAGATTTCATAGACACACCCTTCAATTCAAGGCTTTGGAAAAAAAGCTCAGCACCTGAGGAGGAGGGGGAGAAAGAAGAAGAGAAGGAACCACTTCAGAGCCGAGGAATCCCAGCCATGACTCACTGCGGGATGGGCGGCGGGGGCTCGGACGCAGGAAGCAAACAGGGCTGGGAATGCTGGGGAGAGGGTCAGGGCAGAATGCCTGCAGCCCTGCAAGGGGATCCTGCAGGGCAAGGCAGACCCCTCTGGAGTCCTCCCCTAGACCCACCCAGCATCCAGCCTCCTGGCGCAAAGGGGGACTGGTGCCATTGGGGCCCAACTTCTGCTCAGGGAAATGGGCCTCGCTATATTTTAGCATTAGCAAACCTGGCCTGCACATTTCCCAGCTTCCTAATGCCCACGTGCCCAGCTCTACCCACCTATACGGCACTCAAATCAACTCCATGAGTCCCAAAATCTCCTTTGTCTCCAATGTTTCTCAGGTTGCTCATATCCCTGTGCAACACTAAGACCTTCCTGGGCTGGCAATCTCTGCCACCCAACAATCGTTGGCCCCTTTAAGCTGCCCCAACACACACACAGGGAGAAAGTTCACTCTTAAAAAAAGGGAATACAAAACACCTGGGGCTTGGTTTCCAACTCTTCCAGAGCCTTATCATGTAGCCAAAGTGATCTGTCAGCTCCTTTGTGCAGAGTAAGTGCAGTACGGCTGAAAGAAACCACTACCAACCTAAGAATGTGGGTTTGGAGCCTTTTGTATAGTTTGCAGGCGTTGGAAATACAAGACAAGGAGTAAGATAACACCAATTCAGATCCATAGCTGCAGATCCACTCTAGATTTACACCTGCCTGTCCCACTGACCTCGACAAGGTATAAATCCAGCATTCCCTTAGCACTTCACCCAATAGAAGCCTGTGTAACCTCAGTGAAGTCAGTGATGCTGCACCACTTTATCCCCCCAGTACCAGCTCTCCCAGTGGGTGACACTGTTTCAAGTCCCAGTTCCTGAAGTCGGGACAACATGGGAGAAGAGCTGCTCTCCTAGTTCAAACCAAAGCTCTAGCCAACAACCGAAAACACTCAAAAACTGCAACCCCAAAACACTTACAAACTAGACAAGGGGGAACGACTCCAAATGTCTTTTTCTTTTAAAGCAGTGGACCACAAGGCACTAAAAAAGTCCTGAAGTTCATTTAGCCTTGGGTTTGCCCAGGGGGACACCTGAGACTTAGCAGCATGCAACATGTTTACTCCTCTTAAGAGCCAGACTCAAGCTAGCATCAGAGAAGCCCTTTGCTCCCACAAACAGATCGGTGTTCAGTCTCCGCACCAGCGCTTTCTCCAACCTAGTTTTGAGTGCACCAAGGTGGTGCGGAGTCTCTGGATGAAACAGAAGGACTCCATCCACACATGCTCTGCTGACAGCTTCCCGGACAGCCAGCTCACACTCATGGCAACAAACACCTATGGGACATGTTCTGACCCGAGCGCTGCATTCAGTTCTCCCTGGAGGATTCGCCCACGTACATATCTTGAGTGTGCTCTGCAGATTATACAACGCGTGTTATCTAGGGCAACAGTGACAAGTGGATCCAGAGAAAAGCCCCTGACTTTGCAAGGTCCTGGGGCATTCCAGTTGGACCAAGGTAGGGGATTCAGTGGTTGGCAGGATGGAATTTCAATACAAAATGCCTGACTGTAACCCAGAAACATGAACTTCCACCTTGCTGGAAGCTTCTCAGTCCTTGATGAGACCTTAAGTAGAGTAAGAAGCAACTCAGACTCCCATCTTTGAATTTATGAGCCAGCCCTTGACTGCAGCAATGCTCCAGTCCTCTGCACTGGTTAAAAACCTGGCTCACAACTGGGAATTGCCTCTTGGCTGCACCTCTGTCCACCACTTGGTTCTGGGAAGGGTTAGCATTTCAATCTCGCCTTCCTAAAGCAGGCTGATCTGTTCCAGTCCTACTGCCACCCTGACCAGGAAAGACCCCCAATTCTTCACTCAAGCAAAGAAAGCAACCCACATCAGCCTGGCTGCCCTTGTCCATCCAGGTCCTCCAGCTGCACAAGGAAGAGGCAGTGTCAGCATAGAAAGACTTTGCTCCTGAGCCTCCTAAAACCCTGCTGTCATCACAGCTCCAATTCTGAGATTAACCCTGAGTTTGTACCTGAAGCAGGTACGTGACAGCTCTAAAAGGACAGAGCTTTTGGGACCAGCCTGCAATTGTATTGAGGGTGCCGCTGTCCATAAGCAGC
The DNA here is from genome assembly GCA_026212715.1 of Elanus axillaris. Classification (NCBI taxonomy): domain Eukaryota; kingdom Metazoa; phylum Chordata; class Aves; order Accipitriformes; family Accipitridae; genus Elanus; species Elanus axillaris. Next base: position 2,397,708 of record JANZLQ010000017.1, on the reverse strand, counting down.
AGAGCTGGCAAATTAAGACTAACTTCAGCCTGACTGTTCTCAACACCATGCCATCACCTCGCTCCTGATCTATGCTGCTAGTAACAAGCACCGGTATCGGCCCCTTCTCTGCCAGCTTAAACCTAAGTGGAATAAGCAAAATTCCAGTGAGCTTTGGCTACAGCAGTATAGTGGGACTGGAGTCCCTGCGGATTTTATGGGAGCTGGACTGGGCCCCTTTGAGAGTTACTTTTGTGCCAGTTTTTCTGCAATTTACTGAGAAGCTTTTTGCGAAGCATCCCAGCCATGCAAGGAATGGGGTGGGGATGTTTTGACATGGAGTCTTGGATCACTTACAGATCCCACCCAGGTCCCTCCATGCTCACCTTTTAATGCTCTCTGTGTGCTCTTGTTTCTCAATAACATCAAGCAGAGAGCCATTCAGATAGCATAATTCAAGAGAAAGCAGACTGCAGGGAGCAGACACTGCACAGACCAGAGTGAATACGCACAGCTATCAGGCCCAGGCACAATCTGTGGATGCGAATGCAGCATCCGAGGCTACACCTGCATGTGTTCGTGTGTGCACAAACATCTACGTGCAGGGAAGCATCTCTGAACCCCACTGCTTATCTGCATGGGCTGTGAAGCTCAACTCTAAGCAATGCCACCACTTAACTGGAAATCTGAGGAGAGACTTGGCCTGGCAGCAAGAAAAGGGGAATGTTTGGGGCAGTTCCTGGCTGTTGGTCAGAGATGCAAGAAGGGCAGAAAGGCCCCTAATTAGCCCAAAGTGGATTTCCTTTGGCAGCATCAAGTGCCCTTTGCACCTCCAGCTGCCAAGCAGAAAGGACAAAAACATTCTCCCTCACCAACAAAACCCCAAGAGATACAGAATTTGTGCTGCCTAACCAGATGTATTTAGCATTAGATTACCGACAGATTAAGCTAATCCTGTGTGCATCACTAACTTTACTAAAGCAGATCCTCATCTTAGTGTGATAGCTCAGCGCCAATTCACATCACCCTTCCTTATTTTCTTTGCTTCACATTCGCTGCAGGTGAGGTTAGGACCAAGCATGACAACACTCCCTTATTCTCCAGTTAAATCCTAACCTGTAAGAAAAAAATTCAAATTCTTTCTACATTTTCACAACAAACAGATGCTTCTTGCAAAACAGAACAGACACATCTAATGCATATGTACGTGACTGCCCCTGTTCTCAAGTGTTTATCATCTAAAAAGCCTTGCAGAATCACATTTGTTTAGTCTGCGGTGAGATCAGAATCCAGTTTTGGATGTGAATCTACATTTCACAACCGGCCTTTATTCCTCTAATGCACTATTCCAGCTTTTCCAGCTGAATGCAAAAACCTGCAAAATTCAGCGGGTCTTCAGACCCAGAGCTCACCTGCTGAGCCATGAACTTTGCATTGATAGAACCCCTGGTGAAGCTCTCTGAAGCAGCCCTACAAAGCAGTGCTCCTTTCAGACACTGGTGAGAGCTTTCCTGAATTCACAGGAATGTATTAGCCTTAGTGACAGTGCCCAGTTACAGTCCACAAACCGTGCCCAGGAAGGACAGAAAGGCCAGGAGTTGATACTGGTACGCCTAAAAGGGAAACAACAAATTGAGCTAGGTGTGCTGGGGTAGTGACCTCCCGGCACACACATTCGTGTCCCCCACTCCATGCAAATACCGCTCTGAAGTTAGGAGAATGATGGGGGCAAGCAGACGGCCCTTGGGCTGGGGAACCTCAGGAGACACAGCCAGCTCAGGCTTCTTTTTCCACCTCACTGGGAAAGGAGAATTCAGAGGCTGGGCCACCCAGCCCCAGAGGGCTTTGTCAGCATTGTCTGCAGCAGGGAGCAGGCTGTCGGCCCCGCCTGGCGCTTCCCTTTGTGCATTTGCTGAGCTCTGATCTTACAGCGTCCATTGCCGTGGGGAGGGAACTGCTCGCAACCAGGGCAGACGGCTCCAACCTACTTTCGCTGGGTTTTGCGCAGAAGGCAAATCTTGCAGGCTTCAAAGCTTCCACATCAGCAAATTGTCTGACAAGCGCCTTCCCTGACGTCTTGTCAAAGAAATGCCAGTGTAAGGGAGGTTGAGGGGTGTGGTGGTGTTCTCTCATATGTGGAGGTGCCCAACTTCTGCATTACGTCCAGGAACAGCTCATCTACCACCCCTTTCCTTTCCCCCAGCCCCTCGGGCTGAGGCCAACCTGCTCTTTGCCATCTTCACCACCCCCTGGTTCCTGTTTTGCCATCGTGCAACCGCAGTGCAGGTGCCTCTGCCCCACAGCAGATGCACGTGCATAGCAGTTCCTGTGATGGGGGGAATATGGGCCATTCTCCCACCTTATCACAACCAAATTTGTGTTCCTGTTGCGTGATATCCATAGACATATCAGAGAGAGAGGAACCAGGGCGAGCTGCTCTCCATGACCGCCCTCTCAGAGATCCGACAGCCTCTTTGCACTTCTCTGCTTTTTAAGAGTCAAAGTCTGTAGAACTACCCCTAGATGATATTACACAATGTGCTGCAATAGCAACCGATGGACTCAGCGGGCCTACCTGCCCTGGACCCTGAAATCAAAGCAGGGAGTTGAAAGGAACCAGGTTCTGCATCAACCAGTTTCTCCACTGATGACAACTGTGACCGTCATCAATGTACTTCTACAGGGTACATTAGGACCTCTGAAACCTCCACATACTTTCTCAGTACGTGCCTCCTCTCCTCCCTGTCTCTACATATACACCTGCACATACACAACATTATCAGGTTTATTAGTGGCTTTACGAGCATTTACACACTCAATAAAGCATTCTTTTGCCTTGCAGTTGTGCCAGCTCTTTGTAAATCCTTAATACTCTTCCTTTTGAACCTGGATGAGAACGAGGCCACCTCTACCAATACTGTTTGCTGTAGTTTATAGCTTACAACTCCTTAAAAAGACTTTTTTTCCTCACCCCTAAACCTCTACCCTTCTGAGTCATGCTCTGCACAAAGCCTGAAGTCAGCACTTCACACAAACCAGCTGAAGCTGGTCTTTGGAAAAAACGCAGACACATACATACAGACAAGGGAACAGCTACCAGCCAGGACCTGCAGCCTTGGCAAAGAGCAGAGCGAATTTGCTGGTGACGGCACCAGCTAGAAACGCAAATCAAGAGAGAACACGGAGACGCGGAGCAGCTCTCCACTCTCCACCTCCCCCGAAGGCAAAGATCAGTGCTTGGGACACTAACTACTCACCTGGGAAACTTGCACCAGGGGAGAGAAAGGCCTAGCACAGGCCTGTTTTTTGATTTGTGTTACTCTATTCTTCAACCTACAGCTCAGGTAAATGCACCCTTTGGCCTTGGGAATCCCCCCCCCAAATCAGATTTGCACTGATGTTATTCAAGGTCAGATGAGATTCCCACTTTCAGTATCAATAGTACAATCCTGAGGAGAAAAAGAGCTCAAAATTACAAAGGCCAAGAGGTACCCCAGGAATACCGAATTTGATCCCCAAGTCTCATCCAGATTTACTCTCCTTTCTGCCTCCCTCCTCTCCAAAGCAGCTACGGGGCTCACCACTCTTGTGAGGTCTCTCTGTCCCCTTTCACTGAGCCACAGCCTTTCAGACAGTACCTTTTCCACTCAGGGCTGAATACTTCACTACAAATTCCCATCCTCTCAGGTTCAACACCTCTGCTCTCTCACAGCTGTTCTATGAAGGCAATGCTTGCCCTGAGCACTGTAGATGTCACGGAAGAAGACACACTGTTTTGGAAAGTCCCACAGGCTGGTTGAGGCAAGGTAAAAAAGGTGATTTCACAGGTCACTGTGGCTGCCCTGATCCAAGGACAAGGTTGTCCACAGAGGTGATCTGCAGTGGGCTCAGAAACGATCCAAGGCAAACCAAAAGCAGTTCTCTCCTCAGGCATTGTCCTGAGCAACAGCTGTGGGTATTTTGAGGAAAAGACTAAGCAACACCTGTTTAAGTAATGGTTAAGATGTGGAGTTAGAACTCAACCTGAGTCAGTAAGGAATGCACTGCAGGTCCTGCTCTAGGGGCTGGAGGACAATAAATAATTCTGCATCTGCCCTACCTAGCCACCTCGGACAACAGGAGTCAGCGCTGGTCAGGCTGGGAATGTCCAGAGAATGCAGTGGTTACTCCAGCAAATCAGTCCCAGGAGATCCAAGAGCCCTGGGTAATAGCCACCACACACATTACTGAAAAGCCCTCACAGCTCTCAAATTCTGCCCTGCTACTTCACTTGCCTCCACACACTGGCAGCAACGAGGTCTAACCCCTGACATAACGCAACAGCAGCCCTACAGAGGAAACCTCCTGGCCCGGTACCATCAAGGCACTGCAGCTGCAGAAGGAGATTGATGTTCTCTAGGTAGAGACTGACACCAGACCCCACACAGGGCAACCTGCATCCAGCTCCCCTACTCCCTTTTACGCTCATGCTGTGTCACCTGCTCCGACGGGACGGGACGATGCCGGCTGTATTAGAAGGGTACGTTTAAACCTTCGCCCTCCTGTATGCTTTCTTCACAAAGGGTAAGGGAATTCTTCCCCAAAACACAACCAAGGATCTCTTCCCTCACACTAGCCACTTCACAGATGAGTTTTTCCCACCACCATCTCGCATGCTTGAAACAGTGATCTTCTAGGGGGTAACTGAGATTAAAGGGACACGGAGAAAGAGATGAGCAGTCTCAAGGGCCAGCCAGGAGAGGAGCCGCCCTGCTTACTTCCTTTTGATCTCTGCAGAGAACACCACGGAGCTGCCCTTCTCTTTTGATGTGTCACCCTGCAGCTTGTTCTCTTGCAGGAGGGCAGGCCTGTTGCAGCATGACTGCTCCTGGATTTCAGCTGCTGGGGTAACAAAGCTGTGTTTCAGCAGCCTCCATGCGTTTCACAGGCTTCAGAGTCTCTGGGTTGACCCCAGGGGTGGAGGGGAACCACCCTCAGATTCAACTCTAACTAAATCCTTGTCACTCACATGGAAGATGCATGAATTGCTAGTGCAACAATAAAACAGAATTAATTATTATGGAATCACGAAGCATTCCACACCAGGAAACAGAGCAGAGGATCTGCAGTGCCAGGTCTAATCTTTGGCCCACCATATATGACTTAGATGAAGAGGGTTTTAATCAATTACAAAGGCACTTATCTAAAGTGTGTTCTGCTATGGAAACACGAGCAAGATCCCTCCTTACCTTCCCTGCTTCACAGCAAGGTCCCCACACTACAGGGAAGAACTTTAGAAAGCTCTATTACTCTGAAAACATTATCACTCAAAATAAAACTTCTGCTCAGAGTCAAGCCGCTCTGTGAAGTATCCAAGGATGGAGCAGTTTTGTTGCAAGTCAGGATAAAAATCCAGGCAACTGACAATAAGCATTTTATAAGCCTGATCTATAGCTGATGGAGCTCGGATTGTCTGGCCCTAGCAGATCAGGTCTGCATAGCATTTCATATTCACTCAAGAGCTTATCACACCAGATGTCAGGCTATGCTTCCCAGTGAAATAAAGAGTGCAAGATCACAGGTCCAAGGAAAGGAGCAGCTTGCCCAAGTTCTGCAGCCAGCTGGTGACAAGCCTAAGAAAGGAACCCATACGTCCCAATCTAGAATGAAGGCCTTGAGACGTGAGCGCCTTCAGTTCTGGTCAGAATATTACAAGCATATCCCAAACCCAGATCATGACCCCAAGCTTTCCTCTTCCAACTCAAGACCCCTTTGCAGTCCAAACCTAGTGGATGACCCAGCTCTAAAGTAACAAAGACACTCCCCACATAATTAAATCCAAGAAACTCAAGCTTGAGCCGAGAAGGAATTGGTGGCAAGGCTTCTGCCCACAATGCTCCAAGGAATTTTTGTGCAAAGGCCTGTGGGGAACCAAACCTCCCACCCATGCTAACACAAGTGAATCTGATGAGAAAACTGAGGTGCCTGCAACAAAACCCCAAAGACTAAAAGAGTCCAGTGGCAGGACAAACTTCCACTCACCACTTACCTATCTATCAACTTCTCCACTAGGTCTGGAGAGACTGCATCTAAGCCTTGGAGACTCAAAGAGACCTTTCTCTTCCAGGCATCAAATTTAAATGTACATGGCTAATCCGCATCCATTTCCATAATGAACAGGGCACAAGGAAGCAAGCTGCTAATCTTTCTGATCCCCTCTGACCTCCCCTGATCATCTGAAACAAGGCCAAACAGGGCCAGCCTTCAGCACACGTCCAGAGTGAACCTCAGACTCACACCTTGGACTTGTGGTTGCTTTTCCACCAAGTCCCCCCAACTCTGCCAAAAGGCCTGTTTCCTCACACCACCAGCACACGTAACAAATCAAAACTTTGCAAGAGAACTGGCTTGCACCTCGTAGAGAAAAGCCATCATGTGTTTGCTTTGTGGCTGTTCTTTTCTCAGGTTTCCACACTGCCAGAAACAGACACCCATATTTCCAAGCGTTGACACCTCTCACTTTTCTCCTTTAATTCATGGGCAGCGAAGTGCCAGGAAGAACAAGAATGAACTTGCCCTCAACTGAGCAAAGGAAATCCGAAAATCTGCAGCTTCTGCCGTACAAGCTTGTAGTGACAAGTTGCTGGGTTTCCAGCTAGAGGAAGCTGCTTATGGGAGCAGACTTGTTGCTGCCAACTCTCAACTCCTAAACTTGATTCCTCCACTCTTGGGCTGGTCACACATTCTGGGGAAAGTTAAATTAAACCATTTTTAAACCATGTCACCATTTAGAAATGCTGAGGAACAGCATCTGCAAGGCTGTCAATACATACATGCGTAAGAAGGTAAGCAGACAGCAGGGAGATAGGTGCTTACAATAGTCATTTTCTCAGCAGCTGTCAATGTTAAACTGCTAAGATTGCTGCTGCTGCACCGTATTTATGTACTAAGCTTATCCCCACCAAGTGCATTCCTTGCATTCATCCAACACAAGAATCTGGGAAACAGTGAACTGTCTCTTAGCATAAGCAAAGTTAAGAAAAATAAAAAATAATAAAAAAGGACCTCTCATTGACTCCATCTAAATCTTACTTCCTACAAAGGCTGGAAGCAACTGCAGAATCATCCAGAAACTGGAACCTCCAAGTTCTCAGACCCAACTTTGACGCTAGCTTACGCACAACTAGATGCTTCACCTCTTCTGCCTAGAATTTTCCATCCAAGGGGAATAGTTAGCTGCGACTTGCTACACAGCAATGGCGTGAAACTTTATTAGTCAGAACACTTTGAAGGTATGGTACCTAATTAATATCTGAAGTGGCTGCAGTGATTATTATGAACAATGGCATAGCTCACAGCTGGTGATACAGCTCAGCTCATCAGTATTCCCAAAAGTGCTGTGCAAGCATACAGCCAATATTCCACATCAGAAATCTCCACAGTGGTGGGTGGTTATCATTTCGTGGACGGAAAAAAACGAGGCAAGGTCTGATGGAGCCCAGCAACAATCACAAACCACAGATCATGGGAACTTTACAAGGCACTTGCATGGGAATTCCTCGCTTGCTGCCGGGATGGAACAGAGCAGCAGTTTGATGGTCCCATCACAGTGCGCTGCAATATTTTAGGTCTGTTTGGAAATGCTTAGCTATATGTGCTCTGTGCAGGTGTTGAATTTAGCAGGCTTCTGTAAGCAACCATAGGGTTGGAGCTTACCAGTGAGCAAGCAGGATCTCTTAACTAGCCCTCCAATGCACAAGCACACACACACGCAAATACCATGCCACATAACGAGCGAGCCAGGGCAGCTACAGGACCTACACATCAGCACAGCCTGATGCTGTATGCTCCCAGCTGAGTAGTGGAAGCACAGCCCTCCCTCTACATATGCAGGGAAGTTGCATCTCCCTGGTTTTAACAGCAGCAGCAGCCACCACCAGGTTGGCCCCATCCTTGGATCATGGAGGAGATGAGCAAGCAGTACTTTCAGCAAAGAGGTCTCTGCACCTTCCCTTAACCCAGGTACCCTGAACTCTACAAGGGTAACCACCCCCAGGACTCACACAAGCAAGGGGCATCTCCATTCCACCAGCTGTACGACGAACAATTACCAACCAACTTCGCAAAGTGCTCTTGGCAATAGGGAGCAGAAGTGTTGGTTTTAACCCTCATCTTTACTTTCATTCTTTCCTGCCTTCAGGAGACGTGGAAACACATTTTAGCCACATTGCAAAATGCAGAGTATTAAAAAAAATATATTCTCCAGAGCCTTACATAAGCACTGCAGTTGAGATCCATAGGCTCTCTTCTGTCGCTGTGTCATGGAACTGGGTTCCCACTTGCCTCATCTCCTGACAGCTTCCTGGAGAGCAGAAACAGTAAGGTGAAAAGAAAAGGAAAGAGATTTTTTTTTTCTCCTGTCTGCTAAAGGACTGACTCCATTTTGAGCTCTTTAGTATTCCAAGAACTGCAGAGATTTGTGTTGACAATATTTTAAGCTGTATTTGTGGCAATATCCAAAGGATGAGAAACAAAACACACTGCTGTGCCAAAGCCAAACAGAGCTAACTTTGGAGCTCAGCCATTTCTGAGACAGTGGGACATATTGGTATTAGTGATTTAATAGTACAGACTTGAGAGACAAATAAGAAGTTATCACACTGTTACATACACACTGGGCCAGTTTGCAGGTCTGTACACGGCCAGCATATAAAGGCTGGAAAAAAGAAAACAGCCCACAATCTTTCAACAAGCAGCAGCCCCGAAGAATCCCCCAGGCAGATACTGATCTGTCACTCAGTGTATAAGGAACATAAACCAGGGTCTCTTTGAAGGGGAAGGTCATTCTAGATAGGTGCAGGAGACGTCTCCTGTGTGTAACTCTTTGGTTGTCTACCTTCTAGCAACCCTTCATAAAATTTCTCACGGGCAAATGTGTAAATCCCCAGAGGAAAACGAAAGGCAAGAAACCCTATTCACCCCTTTAAATTGGAGCACTGAAAAGAGAAGTCCAGGTCTATTTTATAAATATTTCAAAGTTCAAAGAAAACAGCAACTAATATTGACACAACCCAACAGAAACATTCCAAGGGGCAAGGCTGTAGGTTCCGCGATACTCCAGTGCCACCAGCCGCACAACTCAGGAAAGAGCAGCTAAGCAGAACGAAAGGGGAGGCTGAACTGCCTAGCAGCATCGGGTGAGCCTACCGCCCTTGAGTCCATGGAGCTCACCCATACATTACAACTAATGTCAGATGAGGTGCTTAATTACCAAAGTGATAAATGTTATATATAAGCTGCAAGAGAGATCAGGCACTTGGGTGAACCCTCACAAAAATACATGACAAAATGGTGCTCCTTTCTCTCCCACAGGGATAGTGAAATCAGCCCAGGCTTAAATCTTCTTTAAGAAAATTAACAACCACCACCACCAGGGAAGACACATTAATCTGCAGCTGAGAAGGCAGAGAAGCTCAGTGGGAGTCTTAAACATTTTCTACATAGCAGAACACTGGAAGTTGTGTTAGGTGAAGAGCCTCAAAGCCTCTCTGTGACCCTACTCAGGCCCTTTAAACACAGGTATATCCACACATGATTTTTTCACAAGTCCATCCATGGATCCCAGCAGTTATTCATCCAGAAGGCTGTGGCCAGCCAGCTGGAACATTCACACGCTTCACTCTTTCATCTGAGCTCACTGCGGAAGAAATCAAAGCTTTCTTCCCCTCCCTCCACTATCGCTGCATGAGTAAATAACAAGGAAGTCCCAGTAAGAAAATAAAGTAAAATGCAATCCAAGTTTCTCTCTGCCCCTGCTCACCTGGGCAGGAGAACTGCTAGACAAGAGCACCTCCTGGAGGAGACGTCCTCCTCTTCTCTCTTTCTCTAGGGCCGAGTTCTCGTGACGCAACACTTGCGGCATGTACCTGGGCTTCCCTCTCACTTCGCAGTAGCGGAACCTAGAAATTCGTAAGAGTCATCAGTTCTCTCTTTCTGCGTGTCACAGTCTACCCAAGTGAGTTTCTTAATCTGTTTAGACAACACTGTGACTCCTACTTACTATGAAAGCTAACAAAACCACTATGTATGAACTAAAGGTAGTAGGGATATTAAAACAAGAAAAATGAGTTAAAATAAAACATTTTGCTCAAATTTTCTTTCTTCCCAGATTTCACTGAAGAAAAAACAACCCAGTGAAAGTGGTAATACTTTAACCTTTGCCAAACATAGCTTCAAACTTACCAAAATCTCATCTGGGCCTGTAAACAAAACGAAATTATAAACTCGGTTACCTGGGACTGCTTAGGTGTTGAAAACAATGTGAAGAAAAATAAAGATTAAAAAACCCAACACAGTTTTTACAATAATATGAAGTTATTTTTATTTCAAGGATATTATTACAAAAAGCACTCACTCTGTTGTACACTTAAATGAACACATGCCCTACCATAGGAAGCCCTCACTCCACAGAAAGATCACGTCACTGTCAACCTCCAAAGCACACTTCGGGCAAGCCCCATCTGCAAAGGTGCACTGATCACAGCCTGACCAGTATCACAGAACGGTTTGGGTGGGAAGGGACCTTTAAAGGCCATCCAGTCCAACCTCCCTGCCACAAGCAGGGACATCTTCAACGCGATCAGGTTGCTCCAAGCCCCATCCAGCCTGACCTTGAATGTTTCCAGGGATGAGGCATCTACCACCTCTC
>JANZLQ010000017.1:2349653-2383696 GCA_026212715.1 Elanus axillaris | reverse complement strand
AATCCAGACCAGCGACTTCCCCCAACTCTTTCCAGCCTTCCCCCACAGCCCAGACCACCACCCCAGCGCTTCCCCTTACCCCAGGAACCCCCAAGCCTGCTGCCCACACAGGCGGCCTCTTACCCCCGAGTTGCACCCCACATCGAGCCCCAGCAGCGGGCGGGCCGCGGCGGGGAACAAGCTCTGCAAGAGCCCGCCAGGCAGGAGGCTGACTCGCCCCTCGGGTGGGTGGAAGCGGGAATAATTAGGGAAGTTGCCGTAGGGAGCAGCGCCGGGCTCCAAGACGGGAGACCCCTCACTCATGGGCGCCGCCATTTTTCCCTCTCCCGGGCGAAAACCGGAGGCGAGCAGAAGTCGTTCCGGGGAAGAAAGGTTCCGGGGAGGGGGCGGGTCGCGCATGCGCATCTCTGCGGCGGGCCCAGGCGTGGGGGCCCGCGGCCTGGGCGGGCTGGCGGGGCGGGGGACGACACCACCCTCCCGCTGCCAACACACCTACACAGCCCCAGCCCCCGACCCCATCTGAGTGAAAAGAAAAATTCTGAGAGATTTTGTGTAAAAACACCCTGTCTGAGCCCCGTCACGAGGGCTCCAACCACCCGGGTATCACCTTTGGCCCTGCCACCTTTGCCCTTTGCCCCAGCGTTGCCATGGCGATGCTGCGGCCTAGCGTGAGGGCGCAGGCCTTTTGGGGGGGGTCTTGGGGTGTCGTGTGTCCCCCCCCCCAGCCCAAGGCACCTCTGCAGCAGCGCCCTGGAGAGGCTCCCTGCCCCCCCAAAAAACAAACCATGTCCAAAGACCGGTGTCAAATAAAGCCAGGAATTTTATCTCAGCTTTCACTCGGTGCCAGTGTCAAAACCCACCTGAATCTGGGCAACCCAACCTTGGCCAGAACTTTCCCTATTTAGAAAAGCTTTTACAAGCTTTTATGAAAATATTCTTTAAGTATACATATATATAAATAATACATAAATGTTATTTAAATCGCATTTAAACACACAACTGCCCAGGCCCCCATAGGCAGGAGGTTTTACAGCAGAAGAAAATGAAAACTCGCAGTTAAATGAGGGGAAGAGTTGGCATGGGGAAGGCTTTAGGGTCAAGTTGACACAGGGAACCTGGATTTCATTTTATGCTGTTTCTTCTAATCACGGCGTGAAGAGCAGAGGGCGCCAGGAGCTCAGAAATGCAGGTGAACAACTCCTGCCTGAATCGGGGCCCTTCTCACGTTTTGTTCTTGCCATGGAAGAAGCAGCAGGGATCAGCAAGGATTCCCCCACACTGTGGCAAGGCCTGCACGGAGTTGGCATCAAGAGTCCATCCTTCCTCAAAATACCTCAAGCACGGGAGGGTAGGAAGGCAGAAAGACATGCAAAAGTAAATAAAAATTTCCCCCTTCTCCAGGTAGTGGAATTCAGGTTTCTTGAGGTCTTCTCTGACTCTCTCTGGCTGTACTTGGATCCCCCAAATTCCTGTCCTGTTTGCTATAGGCATGGGAAGCAGCATGATCCCTTCCTCTTTCCAGCATCCTTCACAACCTGATGAATCTGCTGGTGTCCTTCCTTGACCCGCATCCCTGCATCCTACCTCTGAGTGGTCCCACTTCAATTAAGCCAAATGAATTTTTGCCCCATTCCTCAAGAGCCAAGCACTGAAATTTGACTGAATCATCAGCCTTTTATCCCATTTGTGGTAATTACAGTAACAGCTAAGGAAGCCTTATATAAATGCTCATGGCCACCTCATTTTTTGCACAGAAATGCACACTTTGATTATTTTTTCCACAGATGCTGTCCCACAACAGAGCATTACCCAGCAAAACACAGGGCAAAATATTTTCTTGCTGCAGAAGATACGACTGTGGACAGGAAAGTTCACAGTGGCTGTACCACGCTCTTTAGCCACACTTCTTAGGAAACAAATCTCACACCTGCCTTTTGGTCACAGCTCCTTCCAAAGCACAGAGATCTGTTGCAGCAAGATGCTGCAGTTGTGACTTCTGTCCTCAGAGAGCTCCGACAGCCTGCACTAATCAGCCCTTCAGAGCTGACGGAGAGAGGTATGAGTTTTCACCTCCCAGTGCAGGCATTAATTTAGGCCAGGTGAATTGCTCTCTGGAGGCATTTCTTTTTCCCATTGACTCTAGAGAAAGCTTAGTACACCAGGTTGCTCTCTAGAGTGATAGAAAATGCCCTCTGAGCAGGTGCCTTGCTTACCTCTGCTTGTTTTTTAATCCTGTGGCCACTTAAACCAAGCCTAAGAGAGAACAGGATCCTCACCCAAGGAGCCCTTTGGCCCTCAGTTCTCAAATACTTCTCATGCATGACACCTATGCTGGAGCCACATGCATTTTATTACTTTGTGTAGGATGTGTTCCTTAGTCACAACCAGAGGAGGGACAGCCTGGTCTCCATTAAAACTTTAGGCCATGCCACATCATGCCCCCATCTTATCTATGTTTTCTGTTTTAAGGGGATGAAGCACTAACTGTGCAACAAGACCTTCCTTCAGCCATACTACAGTAACAAGACCTCACAACAGGAATAACAGTTTTGCAACAGTTTATTAGCAATGTTCAGAGAAAATACAAAATCCTATTTACAATGAAATCGTAAGAATGGTCAGACAAAAGGAGCAGGGGGATACAGAGCCAGGGTCTGGATGATGTACACCTCAGATAAGGGACATCCATGCAGAGGAAGAGAAGCAGACCTGCACATCCCCTGCACAGATGATCAGGGAACCCAAGAGGAACATGCCTATAGCTATATCCCACTACTAATCCTGTGTTACTCAGCCTCACGAGGACTTCTACCTCTCTGAGTATGTACGTGTTACTGCTTCAGTCCAAGTGCTTTCAGTAGGTCTGGCTTGGATGGACTGCAAGCCACAGGGTCAGCGCAGAAGGAGGATCAGGACACATACAAGAAAGGAGCCCTCTGGGGGGGGGCACAGGAGGGTAGCGAGCCATCCCCACTCAAGTGGTCTGGAGATGGATCAGGTGCCATGCAAGCTTTTCCCATGCAGGAGCAGAAAGCCAGGACACAGCAGCAGCTCAGGCAGCAGCAAAGTTACTCCACACCAGAAGGAAAAAGAGTGAGAGATCCAGAGTGGGCTGCAGAGCCATGTTCTCCTCCCCAGGGTCCCAGGGTATGCAGGGCCAGTTTGGAGGAGTCCTGGTACAGCAAGGAGGGTTGCAGAGCTCTGGTCTAGTTTGTCCTCCAGAGAAGGAGTTTTAGGACTATTTCAGAGTCAGAACTCATCACATATCTCCACACTCTCTCCTCAAAAGCTGGAAAGTAGAAATACTTACAAGGCCTTTTGCTGTGAGCAAAAAAAAAAAAAAAGCTGCACAGCCAGTCCACTAAGATATTTCAGAAGTGCCTACATGGGTCTAAGCGAGAAAATTCCCTCTTTAATCTCCCATTTCATAAACTTTTAGAATACCTCCCTCCCATGCTGTCCTCTCTCCCTGTTCTGCCATTCAGCAATTCAAGGCCCTTGTTTCTTCTCTGCAATACACCGCAGAACTCAGCTGATCATGAACTTAATGCTGTCATCACTTAATAGTTTCCTTTATCCCTAAAAATATTTTGGCTTTTGGATCTTTTTGTTTGGGGGAGGAAGGTAAGGTAGAAGGCATCAGTTGTGCTCCTGTGTGATCATGGACAAGGCCAGTGCAGCGACAGAGGGGCTGAAGCATTTTTACCCTCTGCACAACAACTTCTCTCTGCCCAACTCAGGGCATTGAACACGTGTGGCGGGAGGATAAAACATGTGAAGGGTAAAAGCCAGGGCAGCAGCAGAGGAGGAATGTGCAGTATGGAGCATTTTGGCATAGCCTCTCTCTAACACGCAGGGATTGCTAGAGGCAGCTCAGTGACGCACTTGCCCTGGCATTCCCAGAGAGATTGAAGATACAGGTTTCTATCAGCAGGAAGGATCACTTTTTAAATAAGAGCAAAAGGCCTCTTATCTCCACCTGGAGCTTTACAGTTAGAAATTAGCCAGCTAATCCCCAAACAGGGGAATGTGAGCAAGGGGAAGATGGAAAGTTACCTGAGCACTCGAAGGTATCCAGTGCTTTCACCAACATCCCCATTTGGGGGAGCAAAACTGGAAAATGGCCAGAGCAAGAGACGACATCAGTGTTTGCTACAAAACAGTACCCATTTTGAGCAACAGGCATTCACCCTGGCTTCAGTCTCTGGGTAGTAACCACTTAGGACCATTAATCTCGCGCAACCAAGACAATTTTGTGAAGGCATCAAATCCTTATGATGGGTCAGAGGATCTTGGCCACCAGTTTCCCCACATCAGGAGGTGCCTGGCTTTGCACAGGCTCTGAAGATCAGCCTCTTTCATCTCTTCTCTGCCAACAATCCTTACACAGGATCACAACCCTCCCAAGTGAAAAGTCACACTTCAGAGAGAACTGACATACATGTCCCCCCTTGGGTGGGGAGGTGAGCCCACAGCCGATGGTCCTGCTATCCCGCTCTGGGAAGGAAAGAAAGCACATACTCAGCCCCACAGCCAGGTGCAAAGGATACAGAAGAATTCTTCCTGCAGGGGCATTAGGGATGTCCTCAAAGAGGCTGCATGTCCTGAACAACAGGTTCCCTTGTGCCTGGAGGACTGATTGCTGGGACATCCAGACTACGTGATCCCGTGCTCTGCACTTCTAAAAGCAGGCACTATCAGGACTATATCTCTGCAGAGGCCACAAGGCTCCAGATGAACACAGGAGAGAAACAGGGGGGGAAGGCTAGGGAAATCCTTGTGTCCCCTTTGTTCAGCTGCTTTTCCTGCCAGGATCCTAGCAAAATTCCCTACTCTTCTCCCCTTAATGAAATTTTTCCCTTTGCAGAGCCGTTCTCAACACTTTGACATCCCATGACATGCAGGATGCAGACGGGCAACTCTGACAGCCTCTGGGGAAAAGGAGATCTTGGTCTCATGCCTCCCAATCTCTGGTCTGGTTTGATCTCAGTGGGAGTGGAGGGAGCAGAAGAGACACAACACTTAAGCCCTGCTTTGCTTTCTGGGTCACAAAGGCCTAACAGCATATATACAAGCTGCATAAGGAGCCCAGGTGCTTTGCTCAGCTGATTGAATGGAGCCTGCTAGTGGGCCAGAAATAGTGGGGTTTGTTTTGTTTGGGTTTTTTTAACCCTCTCTTCCTCCTCTTTCAATATTTTTTCAAACACTTGTGTCTTGCCAGCAAAGAGAAGATGCTGCCTTGCTTGCACTCACTCCTGGCTGGAGCCAAAGAACTGGAGGAAGAAGGAGAAGATGTAGATGATGTCCAGATAGATATTGAGGGCTCCGAAGATGTATTCCTCTGGGCTCAGCGAGTACCGACGATTCCCCATCAGCATCTGGGTATCAAATGCCAGGAACTGTGAGGAAAGAGGGAGAGACCATATGACAGTCACATGGAGATTTGGCACAGGGAGGCAAGAAGTGCTCTAATGACAGGAGTTCTCCCAGTTGCTTCACTGTACCCAGAACACCTTTTACAGGCTGTAACTGCAATTTTAAAAGCTCGGGACAATGCACTGAACAAGCTGCAACTTTCCCCTTCCTTCATTTCACTCTTGGCAGTCAAACCCCAAGCCTAACTATTAGTCCAGGCCTGCTTCCTTCATTCTTTATCCATCCCAAGTGTGTCCCAGGATCAGGTCTGGAGCAGTTTTCTCTGATCCCCCTCAGCCAGTCCCTATGACTTGTTATTCCCAGACTTTCCCCAGTTCAGAAACAGCTGCCAGGTAACAAGGTGACCGGGATCCAACATAACATTGCAGCAGCAGAGCAATAAAGATCAAGAAACCCCAGATCCTGGGCAGCACCAAGGTCTGCAGAGCTGCCAGCAGAGGTGGCCAGACCCAGAGGGGAGCTAACGCCTTTCTGAGGTACAAACACAACTGAGTGCCGGGCCTATTTTACCAGTGAAGTCGTCAGAGTGAGAATCCACTGCCCAGCCTGCCTGCAAGAACACAGTACTCTCAGGAACAAACAGGGGCTACAAGGCAGGCTGGTGGCCCAGCTACAAGGAAACCTGCACCTTGTTGCATGACTTCAAGCCCAGTACCTTCTCCCATCACACCTTTACTCTGTCTGTTAACCTAGCCCATGACAGACACGCTGGCATGGAGCTCTTTGGGGTTGGCAGGGCACCTCTGCCCTCCCCAGCCATAAATAACAACTGATCTCCCCAGACGTTGTCAGGCTGAGCTGAGGTTCTGCCTGAAGTTTATGGGGTAATTATAAGATGTTTAGCCTACTCATATTTTACAGAACAGTCTTTAATCATGAATCACAGAAGAAATATCCGAGCTCACTTGAAATGACTTTTATAGCTAATAAATGAAATTGCTCAACTGTTCTTATTCACAACATGCCCAATGGGCACCGCCTTGAACCCCAAGGCAGCCCTCCTCCTGACCCCCACCTCGAGGTAATGCCAAGCACCTTCCCAGACAACTCCCACACCTGAATGGCAAGCACGGCACTGCCAGGACTTGCTCTGGATAGAGGCTTGCAGGAGGGACTGCCAGGGAGCAGTCGAAGGAATGAGTCAAGCCTTTTCAACTTTCTTTGGAGGGGCTGCCCAGCTTCAGGGCTTTTCCTGCCTGCAATGAACCTTCCTAATGCCCCTTAATCCCAAACCATGGCCTCTCATTATCTTTCTCTACCTCTCTTTCTGTTAGCCAAACTCATACCCAATCCTTGGCTCACTCCCACTCAACCGGCCCCAACTTGACTTTGCTCACTTCTACAGCCTCATTTCCTCCCCAGGCTCCCTCTGAGCCCTGCAGTCCAGTTCCCACTGATGTGCCCAAACTTACTCTCTGCTTTTCCCACTCCAGAGATGCCTTTTTGCCCTGTCCCTACAATGCTTTCTGCTGTTCACACCTAGTGTTGCGCACACAGCATGGGTTTGCCAATCACACCATGCCCTGCACCAGTGCTGTCACGTACACCGACACCTCTTGGGACAAGGCTGAGGTCACTGCAATGATTGCTGTTCATGAGCCATTTGAGGATGTGGAGCTCTCTGCAGTCCTGTGACTCTCCCTTTTCCCTTCCCCAAGCACCCTTCAAGGCTAAAAGCATTTGCTCCTTGCTTATTTGCTTATGCTTCCATCATGTTCCCAGGCCCCAGCACCCACTTACCATAGTAAAGATAATGGCACCAAGCAGAGCATAGATCGCATGGAGCCACGGGACCTAAAGGAAACAGATCCATCAGTCAGTGCCTGGGAGAAAACTGGTTAATTAGGACATGGCACAGAGCAGGGCTTAGCTCTCCTGTGGAGGATACAAGTTAGGGAAGTGCTTTGATAGCCCAGGATGGACTTGCACCACTTCCAGCTCCTATATAGCTTCTGTTGCAGAGCTTTTCATGGGAAAGAACAGGTCACTGCCTCAGTTCCCCTCTCACTGTGGCCTTTGTGTCCATTTGGCTCATAAGCTTCTAAATCAGGTACTTGTGTTTCCAAAGAGCCTACTTCACCTCAGCTGCTGTCTCTGGAAATGTCTTAGCACTACCCTGGTGGAAACACATTTTGCAGCAGCCCTAGAAGGTGTTTATTTACCCAGACAAGGCTGATCCCACTGGAAGAAACACCAAATGCTTCCAAGAGCCATACCCAGCTTTAATTAACAAGCATAACTGAAATGTGTTCATCTGCTGGAGTCACAGCAGGAAATTCACTGGAATTAAGACCAAACCTCAACCCCTGCTTGCTGTGGCACAGTAGCACACAGCACTAACGGAGAAGTTGCCTGTATTCCAGGAAAAGGTGCCCACATGGACAGATGGCTGATTCAACCCAGAGATCACAGCCTGCCTCCCCAGATAGACAAGCTCATTACAAGGCTGCCTTAAGCTATGCTTATCTTGACAAGCTGCAAGATAAAGAGTAGTTGTGTCAACAGTTTAATGGTAGTGGCTTGGCACTACGAGCTGGTTTACCCTCACGTTTGCACAGAGAAGAGGTGGATCTCAAGCCAAGACAACAAAAATCCAAGCTCCTGGGTTGGGAATTACCAGCCTGTATATTTGTCCATCATCAGACCAGCTCTACGGCTAGTACCAGCAGGAGTGTCTCCTGCAGGTCTGGCCCTTACAGTATGACTCAGGTCCCCAGAGAAGCCGGGTGAGATGTGATGGGTTTGGAAGTCACTTAAAGGCTGCTGTGATCAAAGCTGGGTGCCTCTATCTTCAGTGTGAGCAAGCGTTCAGGGTAATCAGTGTTGGCTGCACAGACCCACACACCTTCCCTCTTTCATCAGCATCTTCCAGGGTCTGTCAGGCTCTTGCCTGAATGACAGCTCTTGGATGGAGACCAGAGACACTCCATACTGCCACACCAAACCCTCTATCAGATGTGGTCGCAAACTACTCCAAGATTTCAGCTGGGCACAGCCAACACCAGCTGTGACCAGCGAGGCCAAAGGAAGGGGCTGGACCCGTGGAAGAGGGACTGGCAGCAGCTGGAGGAGCGATAAGGTGGTCACTCATCATCAGGACCTGTCCCTGGGGTCCAGACATGCTTATTTCTGAGAAATTTGAGCCTCAGGATTTAAACACTGTGGGATGGTGCCGGTTGTTAGTGTGAATACAGCCAGGTCTGGCCAGACAGGGACCCCACTGCACTTGTCCAGAGTCCAAGTCCTACCCTGAATTTGGGGCAAGAGCCCTGTATGGGGCAGGCCAGTGCTTTCATGTGCTCACTCTCCTGGTTTTACCGGAGGGGAAACTGAGGCACAAGCAGGTGGCGTGACCTGCTGTAGGGTCACTACACAGCTCCAGGAACAGAAGCAAACTTCCTTAAGCCCCAGGCCAGTGCTGTCCTACAGCCTGATATCTGATTGTACAACAACCAGGCACCAGCCACCCGGTCTTGCCTTTTCTTTCTGTTGGTGTTTCTGCACGTTTTTGGAGAGCAGGCTGGGAGACACCTCTTCTCAAGCCAAGCCCTGGGGTTTTGCCTGCTTTAGGCTGGATCAGCTCCCAGCCTTGCACCAGGACTGGTGGCACTGGGTGAGGAAGGAGGGGTGCAGGTCGTTACTCACGTATTGGTAGGGCAGTATCACAGCCAGAATGATGCCACCAAAGAAAAGCACCATGAGCATCACGAAGAGGACGCCTTGGTAGGAGGTGAAGTCAAACTGCGGAAGTAAAGAACATCACGTTACAAGTGGAGAGTGAAGAAACAGGAGGCAGCGAGGGGAGCCAAACCTCCCTGTGTCCGCAGGGAGGGACTCTCCAGCAGCACACCCAACTTGCTGCCACATGGCAATTGCTTCATCTGTGTCTCAGGTCATATAGCCCAACACCCATCTGTACAGCACACAGAGCCAGTTACTGTATCCCCTTTATCACCACGGGCAAGAACTCAGTACCCATCGCGTACCTGAAATCCAAAAGCTCATCATACACATTTGTGCCAGTGCCCTTCTGTACCCTACAGCCTAATCCTCCAAAAAAACCCAGCTTACCCCCATACGTTAGCATCTTCCAGCCCCATCTATACCCCTGACACATCCCTCACCCCAGCATCTGCCCTAATCTTCCTGTAACCTTCACTTTATGTCTCAGCATCCCTCAGGTTGCTCCTGTACGCAGAAGCCCTACAGACCTGCCTCTTCACATCTCCCCCCCCCCAGCGCTGCCTGACCCTGCGTCCTACCCCTGGGAGATACCTCTCCCAGTGGAACCGATCAGCACAAACTCACCTTGGTCTGGAAGCTGAAGATCGTGACAGACAGACACACCAGGGCTGTGATCCCCAGGCACAGAAGGACCGACTTGGTATTGTAGTAACTGCAAAATTAACAGTAAAACCACTTTTCAGTGTTTCCCACAGGGACAGGTGGAAGGAGGGATTAAGTAAGACAGGCAGAAGCTTGGCAGAGGTGTACAAGGAAAGCATGAGTCCTAGAGGCACAGAGAGCACTGAAATTATCAATATTTCCCCTTAATGTAAAAAGGAAAGGATAGAAAACACTAAAAAAAGAAGACTCGATGGGTTTTCCTCCTGCTTTAAATAGAAGAGGGTAGGCAGGAGGGCATGTCTATGCCTTCTGGGAGCTCATGAGAAGCTAAGATGGAGACTTACTATAAAAATCTGTCTGTCCATGGACAGATGGAGAAGGGGGAGGATTCAAAGAGGGAGATAACAAAAATAGAATGACAGATGTCGTTGCAGCACAGTGAGACATCAGAAAGCTGCAGCCCCTGTACACTACTGATGTGCTCGTAACAGGAGTTTGGGTCTTGGAAAACTATAGGGAAGGAGGGATTTGAACAGGTAGAGAGACTGCAGGTTCAGGTTATAGTTTTTTGTTTGTCTGACTACTGATTTTGGTTACAGCACCAGGCTCAGCCCTAAGAAAAGCCAGTCCCCACTCTCCCCTTCAGTTTGATTGAAGAGTGATATCACTGGTATTTTCCCCGAGCTGCTGAAGCTGCTACTTTCTTTGTCCCCAGCACGCATCCATCAACACCCACTGGCTCATCCGCCTCATCACCAGGGACCCACGTGAACCAGAGCTGATCTTGTGAGCAGATTGTAACAGTGAAAACACAAGCAAAAGGGAGCACGCTGTAGACTATAAAAAAACCCTGAAACTGCTGGAAAAAAACCTTCTTGTCTCGCACCAGACCCATCTGCTAGAATACTGCTTAGTGGAAAAGGTGAGATCACAGCGTGTGGTAGTCCCCTACAGCCCATCCATGCAGGCCCTGCCTTGTCCCTGGCTTTCTAGTGCTCTCCTATAGGGTTTAGCATAGCCAGGGACTGCCCTGCGGTGCCTCAGCTGTCACAGAGAAGGGGATGCCACCAGAGGTCTTGGAGAGCTTCTTTAAAAAGTATTTTCAAAAGGGAAGGTCAGGCTTTGTGTGGCTACTGGAACAGCTCCAGAGAGAGATCAAGTGGCCCATATATTTCAGAAGTAGGGAGGGTTTTTTTGCAGGAAGAGACAGGATGTAGTACCAGAAGACACCCAGAGATCACATGCCTAACCTACCTGGAGAGCATCCCAGTGAGATAAGCCATGGAGAGTGTCTGGGAGGGAAAGAGAACCACATTACTTCTGCATTCATGTCCCAGGGAGAGACACGCAACAGATAAAACATCTCAATTACAGTGACAAGGGCAGTGAAACCTCCTAAACAGATGCTCAAGAGAAGCAATTTTTGCATAGTTTCTAATCCTCCAGTGATTAATATCCACAGGGCAGGTTAAAATGAGGGCAGGCCACCACCCTGACAGCAGTCCCACCTTCTCCGTCCCTCTACCCCTCTTGCACAGGATTCCAGCACCCTACCCCAGCTCCCACCACTGACCAGCCTCCGTAGGCATTTTTTTTAAACAGAGGCTCCCTTCTTTCCTGCTTATCACATTCTAGTTCAATTACAGCTCCTCAGCCCCAGTGCAGGGCAATTAGAGGATGAAATTCCTGCTTTCTGCAAGAATCCAGACCAGATGTCTCTCCTGCTTGGAGCAATCATGAAACCCACGCTGGTCGCAGGGGCAGGGCAGACGCTATCCAGATGTGCTACTTACAAAG
Organism: Elanus axillaris; assembly: GCA_026212715.1. NCBI lineage: Eukaryota > Metazoa > Chordata > Aves > Accipitriformes > Accipitridae > Elanus > Elanus axillaris. The sequence continues at coordinate 2,372,116 of JANZLQ010000017.1, read as the reverse complement.
ATGCTCAGCAGGATCAGATTCCATGGGAAATACCTCCTGCAAGTGAAGAAACAGGGGCTGGTCAGCCCTGCGATGCAGAGGTAGTTAGCAGCGCTGCACAACAGGTTACATAAGATGTGCCATATAATTAATGGCCTGTGCAGCAAATGGCAAGGGTGGTGCAAGGGGACAGTCATCCTCTTCGGAATGAGAGCGCATTTGAGGTGCTCCTAGACCAGGAGGGCAGACGTCCCCGTGATATGCCAGCAGAGCCTTGCTCCATCAAGAGCAATGACCATCCTCTGCAGTATTTAATAATGATAATTTGGAGCTAGACGGTGATGCAATTTTTACTGCAACATAGCTTCCTTTCCAGTTGCAATTTGACTTCAGCTTTTAATGCTGTGTTGCAGCAACCCACAACTGCATCAGGCCTAAAATACAGCTGCCACCTCAGTCCCTACATGTCTGTGTCAGCATGACCCCATCCCATCTCCACAACATTGTTAGTCATGCTTGAAACAAGAGGAGAACATTCATCCTTCATTTCACAGGGCCGTTTCAAATCCAAAAAGAAAATATTTTACCTGGGTCCAGAGCAGCAAGCAAGAATCAAGTAGGTCACAAAGAAAACAGCACTGCAAAGAAGAGAAAAAGAGCAGTTTAGGGAGGAAAACCCAAGGGCTGGTTGTTGATGCAGGGGAGAAGTCTCCAGCTGACAAGTTTAAGTGCTCTGCTGCGCTGTTTAAAATGCGAGCACCATGCCAGAATTTGAGGCTGGGTAGGAAGCAAGGCAGTTACTACCTCTCACCGAAGTCGTTTTCTGCCCAAGGTGGGACAGCCCAAACATCCCTGAAAAACCTGAAGGATGGTCTTAGAGCAGAGCAAGGGTGGCATTCAAGTCCAGGATAGATGGAGCACCCAAACGTGTGTTCGTCGTTGACACCTCGTCAGGGCATGATTTGCTCATATAGAGGTGGCCACACTTTGCTCCTCATTTCTAGGCACTTCCTGACTTGGTGGGATCAAGGCATCCTGGTGGGATTTCAGCAGCACTTAAACCAAGATCCACAGGGCTGGTAAAAGTGACTTGCCTAAGGCCAGATGGAAGGTCTGTGTCTGCGAAGGGAACTGGTCTCATGTTACCGCACCAGCACTTGGGGAAGAGTTCAGCAGAAGAAGGATCCTCCAAGGTCAGTGAAGCTCACAGACCCAAGCCTAACACGCTGTTGCACAAGCCATCCCCAGGTCACAGGAGAGTTATTTATCTCGCATGACCCTTCAACAAAGCAAAAAAAAAAAAAATCCAACAGCTGAGGGATGGTCTCTCCCTGCTCTGGACGTCACGCAGCCCGGGTGTTTTTCCAGAGTGCTGATGGGTTATGGCACAGTGGGAACCTGCTTTCACCCAGCCCCTGGGGGGGAAAGCAGCTTCCAAGCATGCCGATGACTGCACGATAGCCAGTCACCTTAGGTCTAATAAACGAACGTGACGGCAAAACCCACGGGCCATGATAAATGCACCAGAGATAAACCCGAGCATTGCTCTCCCACAGGGAAACCGGGAAAGCTGGAGTGGACACGGCTGAATAGATGGAAAGAAAGCATGTAGGGAGCAAAGAGATCCATTGCCATTGTCCATCTTCTCTGCACCTCTTGTTGCACATCTGCTCTTGCTTTATTCCCTCTCAGTCATCACCCCAGCAGTAGGAAAACACCCTAGGGCACCCACTTCTGGTTTTACAGATGTATATATAGAGTTGGGGGTCTCTGTACGAAGAAGGTCCAGATCCAGGTCAGGACAAGCAATTGGAGACACTGGGATGTAGGGAAGGGTTGGCTTGCTGGGAGGTGAAGCAACAGAAAAAGTTTAAGTCCCTCAAGTACAGAGCCTACCCCCAGCTGGCCCAAGACATGTTTGCTCCTATGGAAAAATAGGAAGAAATAAATACTAACGGGCCAATAAGCTGCAAGAGATGAACCCAAAGGTCAAAGCGTAGACCTGAGCAGAGCTTGGTCTTGTCTCCCTACAAGGCAGCACCGCTTCTCCAACATACCGACTGGCCGAAGAGGAGCACATTATTTTCCCTTAAGGTCAAAGAGGCATGATGATGCGCCAGTTGCCTTCTATTACTGTTATTTTGGGTCTCTTTTTCTAAGTTATATAAGCTGGTGTCTCATCTCTGGGCCTGGACACATTTCATATTTTGGGTGTGAACTAATTAAAGCCAAGTTCACGGAGCTTTGTTCACAGACAATTGCATCGCACACTCTGCCTGCTTAATTAGCAGCACTAACACAAGCGGCATCCAGGAAACCACAACTGCAAACATACCGACGCATGGAAGCGCAGCCTACACTGCCTCCGAGCTGACCTTTTGGCTTGACTAATGAATGGCATCCCAAATTCTGGGCACCGAGAGTGGCTCTGTGACGCAGACCCAGGCACGACAGCCCCACCACTCAGACATGGCCAGGAACATCCCAATACCTCCAAATGCACCCACCCACCATCCCCTTCATTGCCTGCACCCTTCTTCACATCTGTTGCATACCAAGGCATGCAATGTAAACCCAGGCAACCTCCTTGCTTTTAAAAGGACAATCCCAAAATCGTAATCCCTCTAAGGGATTACTCTCGGCACCCTTTCAGGTCTTGCAGCTGGGTTTCTGCAGTGTTTTCCTGGAAGCTCCCCTGTTTTACCTGGTTTGCTCTGCAAGCAGGACTCGCGTATTTACTTTGACCTTGGTTTGTAGAGCCCTCTTTTTGAAAGTATTTGGAGGTATCTGGCATCTCTCATGTCTCATACTCATTTAGGTGAGATTTTCTATCTTCTCACCTCAGGATTATCCATGAATTTCCCCAGCTCCCCCTGCACACATTTTGGAGCAATTCTTCACATGCAAGATACAGGAGTGTTTGGAATGCGTCTCCACATCACCACGGCCACATCCAGAGCTGTTTGGAGCATACATAGCCATAGGAAAAGACAGAGATACTCACTAAGATGCCCAATACCAGGCAGAATGCGTCTGAATATACCCCTTGACCGGCTCACTGCAAGACAGAGAAAAGGGATGCTGAGCGGAAAGCATAAAAAAAGCCAATCACTTCACAGGTTGCTGCTAAATTAAACCTGGAAACACACAAAAGGTGATGCAGCACAGGGTATGTGGAAGGAAAAAAAAGAAGAAAAAAAAAAACACAACAAAAGGCACCATGGCTGAATCTACCTGGCAGAGTGACCAACTGGAAAGAAATTCAACCTGTTCAGTCGGAAAGATGGCCCTGCTGTTATCAATTACACAGTCGGGCTTGCTCAGGGGATGGCCGCTGCCTTCTCTGAGAAGTGATTAGAAAGCTGAAATCCTCAGGTTGACAGTGATTCATTATTTATTCTGGAGGCAACATGAGCCACACATTCCCAAAATGCTCAGTCATCTGAGCTAGTGACAGCCGCTGAGTGTGGGGTACCTGCTTCTGCAGGGGGGGGTAACCCAGCCCCCGAAGCCAAGGTAGGCTGGGATCTGATGGCCCTGATAACTCCCAAAGGAAAAATACAACATTTAATACTCAAGGGCAAGTAGCCCAGGCCTCTTGGCTGGGGATAGCACCCAGAATGGATGATAGGCCATCCAGAGGACATGCAGGAAAGGCAGCAGAAGTACTGAAGGACCTCTTGGGGTTCCCTCAGTTTTGTTTTTCTACTGGAGCACATGGGGAAAAAAAATCAGGTATCTCTAGAACAGACAACACCCCCGAGTAAACGGTCATACACAGGACAAAGCAAGCATTACTGCTACACAAGAGACCTACCAGAAGGTGAAGAAAGCCACAATAACAACCGTGACCAAGAGCTGGACCATCAGGATGGCATAAACCTGCAACAAGAAGCAGCCCACGGGTGACCCACGGACTCTCTGCTTCCCACCCAGCCCGGGGAAGCCAGCGGAGCCGTTGCAGCCAGGTCCCTCCAAGGTCTCAGAGCTACTCACCCACCTTCACAGGGGAAGGCTGAGCCTGGAGAGACTTGCCCCTTACCTTCCTGATGAACACTCTGCGCACGTTCCTGTCATCCCAGCTGAAGGTGGTGAGCATCTCCATGTCCCCTGGGTACCCGCCACTGCCATAGCTCGGGCTCGTGCCTGAAGCAGAAGCCAGACAGATCAGCTCCCACCACCCAGTTCCCTCCCCCAGCTGGAATAATCTGACCCCAGGGATAGACCACAGCTCAGGAGACCCACGTTTTAAGGTTTTCTTGTTGCACTGCAAAACTGAGGCTTGCGGGGATGCGCTCTGCTCCCTTCCCACTCCTGCACCTTATTAGGACCATCTCCTAATGGAAGTGGACCATCATCTCCTACTGGTGGGATCACCACTTCTACAAACCCCAGCACGACAAGGACACCAGGGTTAATTCCTGTCTATGGTAACACCGCATCTTTAACGGCAATTAGAAGGCTCCTATCATATCCTCGCTCACCTTTCACTGAATATTAAAGCATCCCCCAGAGGAGCCATGACTCAGCACCTCAGTCATTCCCATCAGGAGCTCTGGTGCAGGAGGATTCCCTCGCTGCTCTGTAATTGCTTGAGCTTAGACTGTGTCTGCATCATGTCTTGTGTCAACAGTGTGCCCTCTCCTCGGAGAGAAGCTCATTACAGCCAGCTTTTCTGTAAAGTCCATCCCTGAATTTTATTTCCATGCAGGGAGTTAGAGCACGGTTTAGCAGCAAGCCTAAACAAGGGGAAACAACTCCAGTGCTACTGCTGAGAGTACCTTCCCCAAAAATCATCGTGCCACACAACCCAGCTCTGCTTTGCTGAAGGCTCTGTAAGGCAAGCTCCTGTTGCTGTCGTTTCCCTGCAGATGGGCAAGGAGGAAGGCTGGACCATAAAGCATCAGTTTGCTCTGCAGCCTGAAGGGAGACGGAGGGAAACATCCGAAAACCTCTGCCTGCCGGGGAGACGACTGTGCCGACAGCCAGGGATGAAGGCAGCAGCGAGGATATTGCAGGGCAGTGTGTTACAAGGAGAAATGCAAAGCAGCAGCTCCTCCCTGCTCAGATGAACTTTACAAATTAGATACAAGAATCAGCCTTCTCCATCTCCTGAACCTCAGGCTCAAGAAAAAAGCCAAAACAAATACTGAAACCTCAGTTGTCTTAGCACATCACTCCCCTGTTCTATTTGCTTCTCTTGCAAATATCCCTTTCTGTGTTACCAACTCTCCCCACCTGGGTTTCCTATAGAATGAAGACTTATGTGATTACACCAGCTATACATTCATGTCCCTGCCTGTTTGACAGATGCCTTCCCTCCTTCTCAAAGCTTTTTAGCTCAGCGATACTCAGATCCTTCAGGCAGATGGAGGTCAGACCCTCTCAAACTCAAGAGGACAGACTGCAGACACCAGGAAAGCCAAACTCGAGGCCCTGGTCCTGGATTTCTTCTGTTTTACTGGTCAAAGGTTGCTTGCTCTTATTGCAGAAGCCACATCTTAAAGATGCCCCGGCGGGAAATAAATCCCTTGTGCTCTTCTTGTGCCTAATAAGTCTCTTGTGCCTTCTTCTACACCCCAGTGGAGATGAAACTCCTGCAGTATGTCCTCTCTGCATTTCTGCGAGATCTGTCATCACCCACACGGGGCCGAGAGCACCTGAGGCCCATATCCCCAGAACACTTCAATGCCTCCTGCATCAAAGCAATCAAGGCATCTAAACACCAAATTAGCCACCTAAATGCCTTGGAGGAATGGAGGACATTTCCTCCTCCCTGGCTGGTGTCCCCAGCACCCGTGTCACCTCCCACCCACAGCCACATCTGAGGCAGCAAGACAGCATGTCCCAAGCTTATTAGTAAAGAAAATAACCCCAAACACACGCCACTTCCCTCCAGCTACAACCAGTCCCTTATAAGCAATTAGACACAGCCCCATGGCATCTCCCCCACCAACCCCCCCGTGGTACAGGGGCCACAGCTTGCAGCGTGGCTGAGGGCAAGGAAAGGGGAGAAGGAAATGAAATCAGTGGAAAACGCCAGCAGGGATCAGGGCACAGGACCCAGCTGCAGAGAGGAAATCCTGCCAGGCTTGTCAGGGAGGGGACAAGAGATGACATCACCTAAATGAGTCCTCCGGGATACCCAAAACACCAACATCCTAACCCATTTGGGCTTTACCCATCCTAATTCATCATGACAGTAGAAAGACCCAGATAGTTGTTAGAGCAAGCTGGAAGGTTAGTTATCCCCTCTGTTTCTGACCCCTGAAGACAAACAAGAATGGGAAGCGTCTGTGAAACCATTGGAGTGTGCAGGCGCGCACATCTCGGAGGGGTTTAGCTTGCTTTTACCCCTTCTCCAAACACCTGCATCCCTGCAGCTGTGACCGTCACCGCTGGATGGAACGGGCAATCAGCAAAGCACAGCAGAGAATGAGGATGGAGCAGAGATGGAGGACCCAGGAGTCATCAAATCCAGTCCCTCCGGCACTCTCTCCGGTTCAAGCTGTGCTGACCAAGCAGTTGGCCAACCCAGCAGACTTGCTTGCCGGCCACTGCATCCTGCACCCATCCCAGCTTGCGGCTATACAGCCATTCCCCTGCACTGGGCACAGTCGAGCCTTTGTCTGCTTGTCACGACCAAGCAGAATCTGCGCACAGCACCCGCAGAAGAGAAGCTGTTTGTTTGCCAAGGAGTCAGCCACACGGACTGATGCTGGAACAATTCAGCCTTCAAGTCCAGCCATGGGTTAGCCTCCACTGGCTCTGAACACCGGCTCATAGCAGCCAGGCACCACTGAAGCTGCAACACCAATTTTGCCAGTTCAGCAGCTTCTTTGAAAGCCGGGGTTGAGCAAGAGCTAGAGCCGGGGCTGCTGCTGCCTGCAAAGTCAGGAGCATTGCACCAGGACTTTTCCCAGACCTGGGAGGTGGCATTGCCCAGTGCAGCAAGCTGGGAGAGGGGATTTTTCCCATCCCGGTACTGGGAAGGAGAGCAGGGACAGAGCACTGGAGTTTAATCCCACCTCTGGAAGGCAGTGTGGTCTAGTGGTTGGTTGAAATAGCTTTTACATATAGACTTACATGACTTATAGCTACAGCTCTAGGCTGAGCTCTACCATGGACCAAACCGGGCACCACATCCCTGGTTCCCCTTTTCTCTATAAGCCCGTAGGGGGAATCTCTGCACCCCTCTATCCTCCTCTGCAAGGGGCTCGCCCTGGGTATAGCCACAGGAGAACTTACTGGGGTCGACATAAGCCCAGCTGGGGTGGAGCGGGACCGATGGGGGAGGAGGGTAAGCACCAGACTTCATCCCTTCTCCCGCTGTTGCCTCCTCATAGGTTGGAGGAGCTGGTGGAGCTGTGGCATTGTCCTTCTCCCCTTGCCCCTCGGAATTGGGGGGTTTGTTGTTCACAGAGAGCTGCACAGAAAAGGGAGGGCAGAGGGGAGAGATTAGACTGTAAAAGCAGTACAGAAACTGCCCCGCAATGGGAACCCAACAGGGCATGGATGGGGATCCGTGTTGGAGGAAGGGATCAGGATCTGGAAGGATACCCACCAGCTCCTGTGGGGTGGCAACAGGCCCATCCCTGCACCCCCAGGAAGGAGCATCCTCTGGTGTGATGGAGGGAAGAGATGGGAGAACATCTGACACGTTAAAGGGGAGGAAACATTATAGGCACCCAGGTCGGAGGGGAGACACAGCCTTGCCCAGGGTTCTCCGCGGTGCCTCAGGCTCATATGTACACATGATAAGCATCCAAATAATTCTCTGCTTTTCAGCCTCCTCCTTTCTAAGTTTTCCCTTAAAAAACAGCTTTCAGTCACTGGGCAGAAAATCCTGAACTCCTTCATTTCCACTTACACCCACATTTGGGGGGGGGGGGGTTCTTCTAGCCCCCAGGAAACCCATGCTCCGGTTTGGCCCTCCAACAACATTTTCTTCTAGTCCATTCCCCTCTGTCCAGCTAGAGGCTAAGCCTTGCTGCTTTCCATAATTTGAAGATGCAGCTAAGGGACTTGGCATCCCATGTCTTCAGACTATGAAATCCCAGCAAAGAGCCGGCCTCAGGCCACCTGAGAGCTTGCTTCTCCTTGGGAACATTATCCATTTAACCTTCTAGAACTTTGTCATCCCGGGATAAGTTATGAACCTGCTATCCTGCCCTTGCTGCCAAAGGGGGTGCCAGCTCAGCATCAGGGATAGCATCCCCGTGGGTCACAGGGATGGGGGGCTGGAAACCCAAGAAGTCCAAAATGAAGCAGACAGACTAACCAGCACTGCAACACACAGCACAGTTCCTGTAAGAAAGTCTTAACTTCAGGTGTAACAGGCCCTTGAAAATAAAGCCAGGGTACCAGGCTGGGATGTGCACCAAGAGCGGATCCAGCTGCCTCGGGATAACTGTGCCGCCTCCTCTGCCAGCTCATAGGGACTATCCTCACCCTGTCCTTCGTTACATAGCCCTTGGGTACAGGGGGGCCAATGTCACGCAAGACCCCCAAAGATACCCGAGGAGATACAAGAGGGACGATGCTGCCTGCATCCAGGCAGCCTCCGGCATTCGTTGTCATGGCAATGGTGCACTGTGCAGAGGATGCATACCCCCCCTCCCGCTGATCTCCGAGCCTTGAAGAACCCCAAAAATCCAGAGCTCCCTGGAGCAGGAAGGAGGTGCCAAGGGCAGGGGGCATGGATAGAAAAGCACATGTACCCCATTGAGCTCCCGGACACCCTGGATGGACGGAGGAAACAGCCACAGGTGCAACAGCAGGGTTGAGCTGCACATCCAGCAGCAGGAAAACCAGCCCCCAACCCCATAACGACACAGCCCTCCATCCCCCTCCCCTGCTGAAAACACCCCCATCGCAGGGACCAACGCGCTGGGCTGCGCACGGATACCTGGCTCCCCCCTCCACAGCAATTGTTTTATTCCTTAAGTCCCTTTCCTTCAACCCATTTTCCCCCCTCTAAACATGCAGGAATTATGCAAGCAGGACAACTCATCCTCCCAGCACTGGCCTCCCACCTACCTTCCCCTGGGTCATGGCTCCTCGCTAACGATGATGCTGCCTGACCCTGGGAGCAGCAGCGGGAGGGAAAGGGCCGTAGCTGAGCACAGGTCTCCTTGCCGTCTCCCTTCCACCCCTTTTCCCGGGATGTCTCAGCTCTGGCTGCAACCGCTGCAGCTTCCACAGCCTGCGCCGATGCCTTCGCCTTCTAGCAACATCCACGGCGCTGGAGGGAGGACCGTACCATTCCCAGCCTGCAGCACAGGGGGAAGCCGGGGAAAAAACCAGCTAAAACGGAGGCAAACGGCCACCGGCAGCGATGGGGAAGATGGGCAGACACAGCACTGGGGAGGTGGCAGCGGGGTCCCACACCATGGGGTGGGAAGCGGCCACCCCAGAGATGCTGAACGTGGGAGCCGGGATTGCAAAGGGGAAGGGAGCCGGGAAGGATGCTCTGCTGCAGCATCTCTCCGCTGCTGCCTGTCAGAGCTGAGCGTGGGCCAGGGAAAAGCCGCTTCCACGGGTCCTGCTGCAGGCAGGCACAGCAACAAGGGCTGGTGTGGGGGTCTGGAGGCTCCCCTGGGGCAGAGGGGAAAGCCAGAGCCAAGCTCTGTAATAGGAGAGCAGGAGGGAGGAATCGCACAGGGCTCTGGCTCCCAGACCCTTTTCCAGATTTTGCATGGAGGGGGAATCTCGGAGAGGACAAGGCTCATTTGCCCCATGTGCCTTGTCCTCTTGGGACCTATGCAGCCCCACCTGGGGGGCACAAGGGGGGTTTGGAGGTGTCGCAGGGCAGCCAGCGTGTCGCAGCCCCCATCACCAAAGCAATGTTATTAATTTAAGGCCGTGAAGGAGAGGGCTAAATGTTGCATCCTGCTCCCAACCCAAAGGATTTCCAAGGGAAGGGGCACAAAGTGAATGAGGTTTTGTTCTCCATGACAGGGTCATTACAGTCTCAAGGGCACAGGGAGATGAAGACAATTGCTTTTACGCCTCAGGCAGCAGGAAAGGTGAAAAAAAACCCAAACGTCAAAATGTCCCTTTACTTAGAGATGTGCTTCACATGGGCAGAAAGTTTGTCCAGGACAGAGAAAGAGACAGACAGTACAAACACAGCACACCCTCTACCTAAACACATGGAGAGGCAGGCTTGTGATGAATGACGGATGCGATGAATGACAGATGAATGACAGTCTTGCTCTGTGTTCCCACAAAACAAAAACACAATTTCAGGCAATTCTGGGACTACACTTAGGCTAGCTGTGCCCCTGCATCCCAACTGTCCACATCCTCCCTCCAGTCCTTCCCCAGCCCCTTCAAGTCATTCATTGCTTGTCATGCCATAAGCATGCATCTTTCCTCGAAGTAGTTTGCCAAGTCTGTAATACAGGTACAAAAAATAAATTAGCTTATCTCTTTACTCTGCCACTGAAGAAAAACCAGACCTTGCCACATTTTAGGCTCCCTAACCACAGTCCCGGAGGGGGTGAAGAACAGGCTGTCTGCAAGGAAAGGAGGCTGAAAAGACCATCCCCATTTGCAGCTTCTGCAAAGAAGCAGGCGATGGAAGGGTTAAAAGGAAAGCATGAGCTGGAAATGAAAGAATGCAGCCAAGCAATGTACAGCTGGCATCCGTACAGACCTAGCCCGAGCTATTGAATTGGAAAGAGAGGCGATTACCACAAGGACTGCAAAAACTTGTCAGGATTATTCAGAATCAATTAAGTGCCAGTTAACCACAAGCTCCTCAAGGGCTTTCATTCTCCTCGAGGTTGAGCAGAGGCGTAAAACTGGGCAGGTCCCAAGCGAGGGAGAGAAACTCAACCTGGCAGGTGATGTTGTCACTACTCCTGCCGAGCACTGGGAAACCCTGCTTGGCTTGTTGACCCCCTTCAAGCACTGGGACAAGCCAAGGGGTCAAGTGCTTGGGAACAGAAACTCCAGGTGATGCATGGCATTGTGGTGAGAAAGGAGACACCCATTTTCTTAACAAACCCCAGAGGGACTCATCCCAGCTGCGGTCCCTGGCCAAGCCAGATTCCTTGGTGGGACAATGCAGGACCCCACATGCTCCATCCTAGGCCGAAGGTGCTTCAGAGAGGTAAAATACTGGGACGGGGAAAAGGAAAAACCTCTCAGTAAAGCAGATGGCATTGCCTACCACAACAGCCTCCCTCTAAATAAAAAGCAGCAGGGAAGAGAAACCAAGCCTCTCCGCCATGCTGTTGTCTAGAAGACCCTCTGGGAGCTCAGGGGGTGGGAATGGACATCTCCGTCTTTCCTCCCTGCCCAGCCCCAAAACAAATGCAACACCCACAGGCACTGTTTTCAGGGGGCTCTGTGAAACCATCAGGACTTTCCCCAGCCAGGAAAATTAGCTGGGAGAGCCCATGGGCTGCAAGGCTTGAAATGAGTCTTAACTCCGCCGTGGAGAAGACAAGGATGACTCTGCCCAGCTGATAGCAGTGAAAAGCAGGGCCTTTCAGTCCCTGCAGCGACCATCCTTCTCCACCAAAACAGCTCCTCCAAGCCTGGTTTCTTGCTTTCCCATTTGAGCTGGAAGCTCTTAGATGGGCCAGAGTCCTACCAAGAAGGTAATTTTCTCCAGATCTTCTCTTTTCCCAGTCTCACAGATGCGTTAGGGAGATAAGTACACACAAGAGCCAGATTCAGGACTGTGATGCTCACACGTAGCATCACAGCAACCGTTCAACATCCCCCATCTAGCTCCCTGACCAACCGCTGGTCCGGCTCAGCATCAGGCTGTACGAGGCAGCCATTTGCCTGCACACACGTACCTTTAATTCTCAAGGGAGGAAAAAAAAAAAAAAAAACAAACCTATCTGTCGAGGCCACACCCTGCCAAATCCACAAGGGATTTCACAGGGATTAAAGCAATTTTGCTGAACACTCAATCACATCAAAAACAAGGTAAAGAAAACCTGATGGGATAATTAAGGGATCTGCTGCATCAACATACATGACGGCACACCCAGGAGCCCTCTGTAAATATGCTTTACCCCATCCCCAGGATGGAAGAGCCCCCACTGGCAGTAAATGCTGTGCCATGGACCTCAAAAAACAACATTAAAAAAAACCCAGGAATCTACCTTAGGCATTCAGGCTGCTGAATTATCCATGGATTATTAATGCTAAATCCTGCCACCAGGCTTGGTCCCTGGATGGGAAATTAACATGCAAGCCGTGAACAGCAGGACACACACGAAGAGGGGTCTGGAAGGATAAAAGAAATAAATCCACCCTTATTCTTGAGGGGCAAAGCCCTACCCTTGTCTCCCATCCTGCCAGCATCCTAGGCACAGGGTGGGCAGGGAGCTCCCCAGTGCCTATCGGCCCCGGCTGAGCCACCCCCGAGCCTCATCTCCACGAGAGCTGGAAACCTGCTCCCAAGAGCCATTATCTCCCTTCCCAGCCAGCTGGTACCTTCTCGCTCTTGTGCGGAGTCCTTCAGCTGAAACAGCCCTCCTTCCTCCCCAAGCTGTTCTTGAAGAGCAGAGATCCCTTCCCCTTAAGATGCAACGTAAGGAGCTGGACAAGCCAGAACTATTTGGGTTGGGATGTTCTCACCGGCTTCTGCACTAAGCATCAGTCCCTGAGCACAGGCTTCGATAGCCAACACCGGTGCCTGAACTAAAAAAATCCCACCCAACCCTCCATCCCCTCCTTTATACCATCAGTTTTCCATTGCCTGGAAGAAAATCCTGCAAACTGTGCCCAGCTGAGCTGTCCCACCTGATCACAGCTACCCCAACTGCTGGGTAAAATTAACTTAAGCCCTCAGAAGGGCATTTTAATTAGAGACAGCTCAAACGCCAGTGGTGGGCAGTAGCTGTAAGTCAGCTGGGGGCCATTATCTGAGTAAGCTTCTTGGTTGCTTGCGGTTGTTTGCTCATGCCGTAGGGCTAAGACAGTGCCAGGATTTGGGTGGTTTGAGAAACTTTGTCCTATTTTTTTTAAAATGCCTCCAGAGCTGTGGTGTGTGATTTTGGTGAATTGCAGGGAACAGGTCCCAGTGGTGAGGTTAAAAAGTAAACAGAAGCAAAATCCTTGATACCCACAAACCACGTCAGAGAGTAACAACAACACACGCGCATACACCAACCAAACAAATAGATAAATATAAAGATGAGGCACTCCCCAAGGATTAAATTGTTCAGCTGCTCAGGAGTGCATTTCACTCATCGCTGCCAGAAGAACATGTTCTTACCACCATCGTGTGCATTTGATGCTGTTAAACGAAAGGAATTGCACAAGTATGCAAACTTGCCTCACTGGGAGTGGGAGAACAGAACAGGTTTGGGTGACACTTGGAGTGACACCTTCATGCCACTGTGCAGTTTCTTCTTTAAACTATTACGAAGAAACTTTATATAATATAATCCAGGGATGTGCACAGGAATTTTTAAATTCTTATCAGTCCATACAACAAGTGACCCGTGGCATTGCGGTGATGCAGCGGCCTCATGCCCACGACCCAGGTAATCAGCAGGGAGAAGAGATGGAGGAAAGAGCTTTGCTGCATTACAGAGCCCAGATTTCCAGCACTGAAACTGGCCTAAAATCCAGGTTTGTTTGTGCTATCCTGGAAGAAGGCTCTGTCTTTGCCTCAGAAGCTCAAAGTTAGAAGTGAGGGTGTTTCCCACCTGGGCTTAATGGCATCCCAGGAATAGCTTGTAATGTGTCCCCTGTCCTCCAAGCCCATGACGTCTGCCTTCCTTGCCTATGTCCCCAAGCGAGCAAACACCTTTGCATTTCCTCCTTTGCATCGCTCCAGATTTCCCAGCAAGCTGCTTCCTTCCTCTCTTTCCTCCTTAAAACACACCTTTCCCATAACAACCCTGCACGCTTGACTTTTCTAGGTCAGGAGATTGATGCCTGCCTTGCTGAAAGTAACTTCGTTTCCTCAAAATAGCTCATTTGTCTGCAGATTTCTCTCCCACCATTACACCATGAGTGACGTGATATGCACTACCTGGGTCCGTAGCGTCTTGCACCACGCCATCCTCGTCCAAGATCAGTAACCTAAGGTAGATTTGCGGTCGTGGCATGTGCTTTTTGAGTAGGATTTTCACAGTTTCTGGTGTATAACAACACCCCCCACACACACCCCCGGCAAGACCTGGCCCCTCTTGGATTCACACTGCAGCAAATTTACGAGCTCCCTTAGACCAGCAAAAAGAAACGCGGAGCCCCCCGGGCAGCACAGTCCCCACCCCGGAGACAGCAATGCTTTCCACATGCTGGACTTCGCTGGCAACATCCCGGAGGAGCTGCCAATGCTCCTCTCCACTTGATACAATTCAAGGAAGTCAAGCAAATTGCGCTGACACTCCAGGCCCAGATCCCATCAACACAGGCATAAATGCAGAAGGAAATCAGTGCAATAGCCCAGATTTAAAAAAAAAAAAAAAAAAAAAAAGTCCTCAAAAAGCCTTTCTGCCAAAGTAGGATGACAATTCACGCTGCTGAGAGCCCAATCGCTGCACCGCACCCAAAAACCCACATAGAAATCAAGTACTAACCACAAATGAAAATATCCCATGCTGAACCTTTATTCTCAGAAGTGGAAAGGAGCCAGAGGCTTTATGAAACCAACTTTGTGGTTCCCTTACAGCTGCAGCCTTGGCATGGAATTTGGTGTCTGGGTAGCACCATAAAGCAGAGAGAGAAAGAGCCACATAGGGAAACAGAGGATGAAAGGTGACAGACAGGCAGATAATTAAAAAAAAAAAGGATAGGAGGAGGGAAGAAAAATGGCACATTGTATTTAAAATTTAAAAGCAACAGGTTGTATCTTCTCCTATCTACATGCCTTATGTAACAGTGTAAGTTTTAGGAGCAGTTTTGGAGCCTGTCCTAGCCCTTTCCCAGCATATGCTGATCCAAAGGAGACCTCTGCAGAATCCAGCACAGTGGAAAGGGCTAATGGCCAACCCTGAAGGCTCTTGAGGTCTTTTCGTGGGTGGGATCCAATCTATCAAACCGTTCTGCTCCCTTCCCTGCTTTTCCCACCTTCCCAGATTGAACATAAATCTCCGTCTGGTGCGGGAGGAATTCCCTGAAGCAATATGGAAAAGACGAAAAGCCTAAAGGTTTTGTTTGATGTGAAAATGTTCATCACGAAAGCAGCCCTCAGCTAGCAGCTCGGTGGAGAGGACCTTCTGGGAACTGACACCAAGGTCCTAACCTTGTTCCTGATGCTGTCCCTGAACAGAGTAATGGTTTCCAAGCCAGTGTTGAAAACCCCAGTATGGATAATTTCAGGCAGAGGGTAGCTGGTGGATGCTACCGCCCATGGGCAATGTCATTCTCCACCAAAACCATTCTTGCCCTCACAGCTCTAGGCCAACCATCCTGTTCACTTGCTGTGCTGCTTCTTCCCTGGAGCCCATCTAGGGTAGGACCCCAACCTTCTGTTAATCGTCCGACTGGTTCTGCACAAACCCCACAGGCCTTTTCCAGGCGCTGGAAACCCCGGGATGGAGGAGGAGCCGCCGTGGCTGGGAATGTTCAGGAACCCTGGGGGTTACGGGACAGGTGGCACCGCTTCGTGACCACACAACGGCTCTGGGCTGCCGGTGAGATTGCACACGCTGAGCTTCACATTTTTAGCGTTGTGCTGAGACTCTTGAGTTGAAGACACCTCTGAGCAGTCGCAGCCATCAGCTTCCATACCCAGACCCCAGCTCCATGCTCTGCCAAAGTAGAGGCAGAAGCAGCTTCTTACCCAGCAACTGATTCCAAAGTGACTGCTCAGTTTAACAGCTGGGAGGGATTTAACGCAATCCGACATCTCATCGCTATGATTGCTGTGCTGTAGCCTGAAAGTGATCCTTTTTTTTTTCCCCTGTAGACCACAAAGTTTCTTGCAGTGCTCCCCTTATCCAGCTGCACAACGAGAACCATGACACTGACCTTGGTCTCAAATGAAAGATGCTGTTTTCAGAACCCAAGCACCTTTTTCTTTCCCCAGCAATCCCAACTGGTTGTTAGAGGGATTTTTGCAATAACCTACTTTCATCTGTTTACTGTTCACTCACCTCCTCACCACATGCACCAGCAGCTCCCCAAGAAAGATGCTGAGATAACAGCCTCTTCTCAAGGGTAAGGTTACCAGACACGCTCCCGCTTCCCTCCCAGGAGAGATCGGGAGATAGCAGCCAAAAAAAGTCCTGCAGCCCAGGTGAGCAAGTCGATACACAAATTGGTACCCACAGCACTGATGGTGAGATAACACAGGTATTGCAACAGCCCTAGCTCTGCAATCCCTTACCGTGATGAGCATCCCAGATCCACAGGACAGGATTTTTTTTTTTTAAATCCAGGAGAATTACCTAGAGAAAGACATCTGAATCAAGCTCATTCACTTTTCCTTCATGGACTTCAGCTCGATTACTTCTGATTTACATAAAAATTAGGAAAATAGTGAAAAGGCCTGCCACTGGATGCTCCCAGTCAATGTCACTGCACTGATGTCAAAGCCACGTCCTCAGTTTACACCCGCTGGGAGTTTGGCTCATTAGATGTGGTTTGTTTTGCAAACATAACGCTGGGTGTCCAGCAAAGGGTGAAGCCGAGGTCTCCTGCTCAGTTCTGTCACCTGAGGATGATGTTGCAATCTGACTGATTTTAACTAAAGTAATATTCATGCCTGGGTAAGTAGCAAAGAGCTTATAAGACCTGATAAGGCCACGGGGTCTATCTCATTTCAAAATCTGCTGGCTATGTGGATATCCTGGTGTCTGGCTTTATTTGTTTCGTGGATTCAAAAGGAAAAGCATTAATTATTTTCCTATAAAAGTTTACGCAAAATACGCCATACTCTGGCCTTGAACTTCAGCACTCAAACAAGGGAAGAATGCTCTCCTTTCTTCACCGCTTAAGGCATGACTAAACGGAGGTCATCACCTATCTCAGCCCTGTCTCTGACCTCGTAGCGTGTTGGGATTGGCCATATCTTCTCTACTAAGTCTCTCTGCAGAGGCAGAAGCCACGGTTTCTCCCTCTCCCTGGTTCTGGACAGTCTGGGTCTCATTAACATATTGTTAGCCAAAGAAAAATTATATTTTCCTGCAAATCACAGGAAGAAAGAATTAAATCCCTGCCCAGGTGCTGTGCAGAGATCAGATCATGCTGGAGTAGAAGGCTTCACGGTCTTCACAGTCGTCAGGGTTTTATACAGCCACTGTGCACTGATCTTGACGCGATCCATAGTCCACCTCCACCAGTGCCAGAGTCTTGCTATCTGCCTTGACTAAGACCCTAAGCAAACATTCAGGACTGAACTTGCAAATTCTTGAGATGGGATAAAAAATAAAATGAAGCCTTCTCCTAACACCAGGCCTGGTTTCTGGCCCACGCTCAAGCTCAATTCATTGAAGTCAGTGAAGGAAATCAGGGCTGCATTAATCCTTCTGCTTCATTTAAAACAAGAACAATAAACACTGCAAAAGCCAGCAGAAATTTTGCATGAATAGGGATTTAGGATTTGGCCTGAAATGCCGGAAAAGGTGTTGATTTTCTTTCGTTTTGCTCCTCTGGGTGAATGTCCTTTTGATGTAATATGACAATGGGAGAATATAACTTTTCCTGATGGTCACCTCGCTTTGGGGAATACAGACATTATCCTCTGCTCTGTGTATTCTCCAGCCGGGAGCAGGAGAGAGGTAAGACTTTCCTGGTATGTTTATGAAATGCAATTAAAAACATTCCTCAGTTTGCATTGCAGCGAGAGCTGTGCTGCTGCAGCCCATCACAAAACAGGTCTTATTCGGCATCCTCAATGCTCTGCAGCTCACTCTGAGCAGGCATCTCTGTACGCCCCATCCTGCAACGGGCAGCGGGAGCCTAATGGTTAATAAATTCAGCTTAGAGGAAGATGAGGGACCTGTGTTTGGTCCTTTCCCAGCCAGGGGCACCTGGACCCACAGACCCACCTGTCTGGGTAACACCCAGGAGGGTCAGGAAATTCAAGGTGGAAAAAGATCCCTGGAGCCAAACTAATGCTGCAGGTGCTCTGGTTCCCTGGTGAAAAGCTAGCTGAGGTGCTTCTCCTGCTGATCCCAACGCAAAAGTGTCCATACCCTCATCCCCATCTGCTCTGCTTCCCCAGGTGTCCTGGCAGCCCATGGCTGCCATTCCCCGTGCTCTGCGGGGGGCCATGGATGGGGCCAAATGCACCGGCACATCCACTTATCCAGGCAGGAAGCAGCAAACCTCAACTGAGAATCAAGATTAGTCACAGTACTAGAATTAAGATTTTTTTTTCCCTCTTACCCTTTCGCTTCTTTTAAAGGCTTCCCCTAGAGAACTCTTAGAGGTAGCATGCTCAGTTTTACACCTCCTTTCTCAGAAAGAAAACATGTATTTCCATGAAGAGCAGAACCAATAATAGCCAGGTTTGTAGAAAGTTCTCTCCCAGGACTTAGTCCTGCTGTGGATTCTCCAGTGTCTAATAAGAAGGGCATTTGCTGACACATGAAGCATGGGTGTGGGTTGTCCGTTCAGCTGTCGGAGAGGAGGGGGAGTTATCTGCAGGAGCTCTCCACTCACAAAAAAAGAGCAAAAAACAGAGCTTCCAGCAAGGTCTTGGCAGTACATGCACCTCCTGCGACGGATCAGATCCAAGCAGGAAAACTCACTGTTGTTTATGCAATAAATCTTTTATTCTCTGTGGCTCGGAGGTATTTTAGATGGAATGGAGATACCTTAAAGATGTTTATACTTTCCTGAAAGCCAGGGAAGCAAAGATATCTGCGCCATCTAAGTCACTCGAGAAGCAAGTTGTTATGCAAGCACAGTTCCCTCGCTTGCAAAAAGTTCCTCAAAAACGCATTACCAGGCCATTTTCTGCCATCGAGAGGAAGCACGGTGTATCAACCCTCTGCAGACGCCAACACACTCTTAATGAGCATTTCCATTTAATCCCAGAGGAGGGCTGATAATGCCGTTACGCTCCAAGGACTGTGGATTAAAAGGTAAAATATTTTTTTTCCCCCCAACTTTCCCAACTCACCTAGCTCCACTACAGGGCTGCAGTGCTCTTTGCTGCTTCCAAAGCTGCAGCACACTTGGTGTAACGTGTAAAGCCACGTTACTGCCAACACCAGCAGCTCCAGGAACCCCTCCTAGATACAATCAGAGCTTCAGCAACCCAGTACCAAGCTCTTCAGCTTGCCTGGTCTCCCAATTCTCCATTTCCCAGGCATGTGGCAGGATGCATGGCCGTGGCACTGTGCAGCAAGGCAGGAGACCTTGGCTCTGCCACCGAGTCACTGCCTGGCATTAGCAACAGCAGCCTCTGGCTTCATGCTGTGGACCCCTCTTTCTGTAAAACCAGAAGGATTACAGTCGCCACAGTGCTAGAGGTCGCTGGGTGAAAGCTGGGACGCGTTATCATTCTTGCTGAAAAGCATCTCACAGCAATAGTTTGCTCTGCCCCGCAGTGAAGACCATGATAGCAGAGCTCCCTTTCAGCAAGACGGCTCACAACGTGACACCAATCCTTTCATCACGGTACATAGCAGAAACGCGCCGTCCGTAGCACAAACATCTCAAAGCATGCCATAAACAAGAGCTGCAACGAACTTCTGCACCACCAGATAAAAGTGAAGACCACAAGGCTGCATTAGCCTCTTAAGTTGCTGAGAGCTAATCCTGCTTATTTCTCTTTGCTTCTAATTAGTCCTCATTAAGCACCAATACATCACAACTTGCTCGCCATGAATAACTATTAATCAAATAGGGTATCAGCTCCAGTTAATTGCCCATATTTGTTCTCCGTCATTCCCTGCACTGGTAACAGCCTTGCATTCCTAACCAGTCCCTGACATAACTAGTTCTTGAGTAACGCTAAGCTCACAAGTCTGTACCAGGCAGACAGGAGCAAGAGCCTACAGACTGGATGTGACCACGTTTCTGTGGCTCGTCAGCACCCCACATATATGTAGCCTCACAACCTATTTTATGAGATTGGCTTCACTGCTGGAAAACCAGAGGCTAGAGTGATGCCGTGATGGGCCAAAGTCCCCAAGGATGTCCAAGAGAAGGATTTTCAGAGGAAAAGGTTTCCTAGGACCAAATCCCACCTCCTTCAGATTTACCCATGACTGGACTTGTTCTCCCCGTAACATCTCCCTTGTTAAGAGCAATTTCCCCATAATCACCCTTTTTAACGAGAAAACAAGAGTAGAATAGAAGTAGAACAGTTCAGTTGGAAGGGACCTACAGTGATCGTCTAGTCCAACTGGCAGTATTGTTACCCACCTTTTGTGGAGGAAAGAACAGGCCTTCACGTATCCTTATGGCTCCCTTCCCTTGAGACATTCTATGATATGATTTGAGCAATACGGAATATTTTGCGTCAACCTTTTGCATCAGTTCAGTGGCGCTTGTACGGTTCCTCTGGAGAAAAAAATATTTGGTTGATTGTACAGCAGCAGCCTTTGTCAGACCCAAAAAGTGGACTCTCAGTTCTGGTGCTCTGCATCCCTCTGAAGTAAAATGGTCATTTCAACTCCAGCTCTACCCTGGGGGAGCGCTCCTCCCAGCTCACCATGCTTTAAAATAACTACAGAGTCTGCTAACAAGGGGGAAAAAAGAAACAAGCGCTATCTTTCCAGCAAACCCACCAATCCTAATGACATAGGGAGCAAAAGGTTTTACAGGCATCACCCAGGAACGGGTAAATGTGCCCTAAGCAATGGAAGAAAAAGGAAAGTAGACTTGCTGGGCAATTAGTGGATGGTTTGATGTGAAGAACCATGCTCCAGAGAAGAAAAAAATTCCTTTCTGGGGGATTAACACTAAGAAGTAAGAAGACATTTCTGAAGAGCTGAGTTGGCCAAAATCCCCATAATTAGAGCACAGCCGGTACTCCAGCTGTGCATGTCATTTTTTCACACTAGAATTTCTTTCCTGACAGTCATTTCTTGGGGCTGGTTCCCATTTTTCTGGGTAGGAAATCTGTGCCTAGGCTGTAAAATTCTGGTACTCTGAGGAAACGAGTTGTAGCAAGTCACTTGGAGATCTGTGCCTCTGAGAGACTCTTCTGCATCCCCTTTTGCCTGGTAATTTAATCACAGCCCACATCCTGCTATTCAACACAACCCAACCTCAGCTCCGTCTCTGGCTCTACAGAACCCACTCTGCTTTCTCTCCTCTCCATGCTGCAGGCGGTAGAACTTGGGGACGAGAGGAGAAACAAGCACCTCTGTGGATAGGACCCCTAGTAAAAAGCACAGGAGAGAGGGAACAGTCTTTCACGGCGTTGCTCAAGGCTGATTTATGACCTCCCAGGGGTGGCAGACACTGCATTCCCCAGCTTTAATAGAGGGGGCAGGGTCTGATGTTCCCTCGACTGGAACACAAATGAAAATAAGCATCAGGTTTCCTAGGACCACAATCCCATCTCCTTCAGTGGGTGATCCTTTGGCCCCCCGCATCTATATATAGTTACGTTGTCGCCCTGTCATCCTCTATGGACACAGCAGCCGTGGTAGCAATTGTCTGAAGACGCCACGGGCAGGGTCAGTCCTTGCAGCCTCCAGCCATTGCCAGTCCATGATGTGGGAACTGCGATCCGTTGCCTTCACCCGGGCTGTCTTTGCAGAATTTCTGGCGACTTTGGTCTTCATCCTCTTTGGCCTGGGCTCTGCTCTGAACTGGCCTTCAGCCTCCTCCCCGAGCATCCTTCAAATTGCGCTGGCTTTCGGCTTGGCCATCGGCACGCTGGTCCAAGCCCTGGGGCACATCAGTGGAGCCCACATCAACCCTGCAGTGACGGTGGCTTGCCTCATCGGCTCCCAAGTCTCCTTCCTCCGTGCAGTCTTCTACGTGGTGGCCCAGCTCCTGGGGGCCGTGGTGGGGGCTGCCATTTTACACGAGATCACCCCAGCAGATTCCCGGGAAGGCTTGGCTATCAACAAGGTAAGACTTCAGCCCATGGATGGGCTTGGAAGGGAGGAGGAAAGATTGCACAGGGCTTTGGGGAAGGCTGAGGGATGTGAAGAAGGGGTTTGTGGCCAGCAAAGACCCTCTTTAGTGTTGGGTAGGAAGCCACTGTCAGCTGCAGCCTAGCTCTGTGAGCCTGCTGCTCCAAGGGTCCTTCCGGGAACACGGACAAAGGCAGGGCTCCAGGCTGCCTCCGCTACTTTTTAGGACTAAAATCAGAGGTATGATCCAGCTGGCCACATAGACACCTCTCTTAGAAGACAAAGGCACCATCATCTCAGTTTTATCTAGGGCTGTATTGTGGGGGAACTAGATTCAGAGGAGAGCAGGTGTTTAGGGAAGGACACAACCAAAAGTACCACCTCACCGCTCCTCTTGCTCCGAGCTTGTCCCACTTTCCAGTCTTGGTGTGAGTACGGGCAGCCTTTTCTCCCCTCTGCGTTAGCAATGCCGCTGCTTCCAGGCTGCTGTGCCAGATTCGCAGCAACAGGGAT
>JANZLQ010000017.1:2335235-2349613 GCA_026212715.1 Elanus axillaris | reverse complement strand
TCTAAATCCCAACTTTTCATTAGATAGCACCGCTTGTTGAGTTGTTTCCCATTGTGAAGGGATGACCACACCAGGTCCGGCTGGTTCATCCCAATGCCCAACACACGTGGGTGCCCTGGCAGTGCCAGAAGCATCACAGGGATCTCAGTCTGGTTTCACACTTGCAGGGAAAAAAGAAAACCAGGGAACCTTAGGAAGCCATGAGGGGACTTCCCAGTGGTATCCCAACCTCCAACAGCCCCTTCCCCACTGATGCACATAATAAAAGGAGGGGAAAAAAATTTAAAAGTCATGGGGTTTACTATCCCTTCTCCATGCCCTTTCAGGCAGCTGTATCGCCTGTAGAGAAACCCATGCCAGGACCAGCATCACCCAAAACCAAGCCGAGCAGCGAGGGAGGAGGCAGGCAGCGTGTTTTAGGAAGTGGCACATGGAAATCCCCTTTCTTGCAGCAGGGAGGCACTGCCAGGACCCAGCTTCGCTGCCAAAGAGATTAAGAGGGTTGAAAAAGGGATTGCGGATTAATCCGAACAAGACTATTTAGACTGATAATAGCCGAGGTTTAATAAACCAAACAAAGCAAGTAGGAGTTTTAAGAGAGCCTTTCAAAATACCCAGCTCTGTTGTTTTACAGCTTAAACCACCTAGAAGAGGGAATAGGGATTTGGGTATTTCTTTTCCCCTGTGGGCTGTTCATCTCGCAGCTGCCTGCACAAATTACCCTTAAAAAAAAAAGAAGAGGGAATATTGGGGAGGATAGCGAGCAAGATCTGACTCTGGATCTCAGCCAGGAGGGCAATTGCCAACATCGTGGCATCACCGAGCAAAGCGCCCTTGGGATCAGCATTTGGGAGGATGCACGGTGCCTGAAGCAGGAGTAAAAAAGGGCAGAGATGTGCCAGGACAGGCTGGGGGAAGCAACAGCAAAGGGACACCGTAAGCAAGCAGGACTGCCAGCTGCAGATCTGGCTGGCAGCACTGCCAGATCCATCCAGATCTGGATGAAAAACCACCAAGGAGTAATAAAGTGTCAGAAAGCAGAGTTGGAGGAGAGGGGGTGCAACTAGGCACAGCTTCAGATTGAATCTGACAAATTCTTTCACTCAAAAATGTGTGGGAAGGGGGAAGGGATTTTTTTTTTCATGCCAAAACAGTTCTTTTTGACATTTTAAAAATGCAATTTGTAAATTTTTTCCAAAAGGCATTTTGCATATCAAGTATGAGGAAAAGAAAAAAGAATCCCTAGGGGAAAAAGAAGAGTGGGAAAACATACGCAAAGAAATGCCAGTAAAACATTTCCTGCCAGGTCACTCAAATATTACCCATTGACCCACTTTTCCTTTTACCTGGAAAATTTTTCCTCCTTTTCATATTGGTGCCAAAAATCTCACCTATTTCCTATGTCTATTTGCTTCCCTTGATTTGAGTTTCCCCCTCCACATTCCCAATCCAGTCACCAAACTTGCCTGTCCGAGACACGTTTTTCTTCTTCTTCTTCCAGCTGCACAACGAGACGACGACAGGGCAGGCGGTGACCGTTGAGCTCTTCCTCACCTTCCAGCTGGTCCTGTGCATCTTTGCTTCCACCGACGAACGTCGGGAGGACAACCTGGGCTCTCCTGCCCTGTCCATTGGCCTTTCTGTTGCCGTGGGGCACCTTCTTGGGGTGGGTAGCGTGGGCTAAAACTCAGCACTTTTTAGGTTGTCTTTCTGTTTATGCCCAAAGCCTGCTTGGCTGCATGCTCCGGGGTGGATGGGGGATTTGTAACTCACACGATGCCCATGGCTTTCCAGTGGATAGAGGAGAAAAATCCCACCAAAGCCATAATGGAGCCATAGCCTGAGCTTGGCTTTTATTGGGAATGAAAGAACTTAACCTGCTGGGCTCTGCTGCTCCTTGAGTCCTGTAGGGAGCTCCAGGGATCAGTGGAGTCTTCTGCCCTGGACTGAAGGTGTTAGCAACTGAGGCATTCAAGACCACGATAAGACTGGGAAGTATTTGGGATGGAGATCCAGGGAAGACCCTCCTGGAGGACAGACCAAAGCAGCCCCCTGACACTCCTAGCCTCTCAGTGCATGCATTAAAACAGAGATGTTTACACCTCATCTTCTGTCCTTAACGCACTGCAAGCCCATGTGTCTATGGGACTGTTCTCCTATCCTCAGTGGCAAGGACTAGCAACTTGCTCCAGGATTAGGCACAGCAGGAGCTTGTCCCTGCAGTCCTTGTCATGCTGCAGGGCATGTCACCCAGCCTGCAGCTGAGTTGCACCGTGCTCAGGACGCATGTGCTCGCACGGAAGATGTGCAAATGCAGACAACTCATCCACGTTGACACAGGTGGTGGGAACTGCTAGCACCCCTTCTCCTGGAAGAGGCAGGCTGGAGGGTGAAATTTCAGCTCGGTGAATGAATGGTGCTGATAACACACCAGGATTTTTTAAAATGTGCCAATGTTAGCTTAATGCTAACAGTAAGTGTGGTGTTTCTCGGCAGATCCGTTACACTGGCTGCTCCATGAATCCAGCCAGATCTTTCGCCCCTGCTGTGATAGTCGGAGACTTCAGTGACCACTGGGTAAGAAGTCAGGTCTATGTATTGTTTTGGTGGGATGAGCCCCCCGGATTGCCAATATTCCTCGAAACCCACAGAGCCAGCCAGATTCCTGGCATTTCCACACCAGCTCCCAGCTGGAGGAGAGATGTAGAGATTAGCAAAAAGAGGTGGGGCTGCTGGGTGCTTAACTGGCTTATCTAAGCAGGGAGCATTGCAACAGGAAAAGGGTGTGTGTGATTTGTTGACCGTGACTTAGCAAAAGAAGCAAAACCAATGGAGAGTGGAGCTCCTCTTGCCAGTCCTGGGGACCTTTCCTGGTTCTAGTTGGATCTAGGCATACGTTTTCCACCAGCTCCTTTGGGAACGCTCCCAGCCATTTCCATCTGCAAAGAGCACATTCGGAGCCAGAGCTGAGCTGTGGTGGTTCAGGTTGACGTGGTCAGAGGTGTCCGGCCCAAGCTGGTATCCTCCTCCTCTCCAGAGCAATATGTAAATGGGTAGGAAGATGCTTCTCCAGAGGAAGCCAAATCATTCAGTATGCTCATGGTGGGCTTATCATTAACGAAGATCGTGCAGCTCTCAACAGAGAAGGAAGGGCAGAAGAGGATGGTCAGGTCTACTCAGGCACAACAGCAATGGATGGGAGTTCAGGTCGACAGTGATGGCCAAAGCAGAGCGGGCTTCTGCCTTTTGCCCCCAAGGCACACAGGGTAGGAGGGAACCTAAGCCCCCTGCAATGCTCTTCAGAGATCCTGGTTCCTCTCCTCCAAACTCAGTCTGGTTTTTGCTCACCTGATTCTTCTCTTTCCCTTTTCCCCAGGTCTTCTGGGTGGGCCCCCTGGTTGGGGCAGCTGCAGCCTCCATCATCTACAATTACATCCTCTTCCCGCAAGCCAAAACCTTCTCAGAGAGACTCGCCATCTTCAAAGGCTTCGAGCCGGAGGAGGACTGGGCAGAGCGCGAGGTCCGTCGGCGGCAGTCGGTGGAGCTTCACTCCCCACAGACCCTGCCGAGGGGGATGTCTGAGAAGGTGTAGCCAAACCTCCCGCCGTGCCGAGAGAGGAGCTGGGGAAAACTCCAGCATCCGTTTTAGAGACGGTGCTTGTCCAGACGAGCATTTCACCTCTCCCCTCTCTCCCTTCATTTTTGCTGGTGGACTAAAGTTGGCTCATCTTCTGGGGAGATGCACTGTGATGGTCCAACCCACCTTCTGTCGCCCAGCTCTCCCCACGGCTGACGGTTTTCCGATGCTGGGGGAAAATGCCATTAAATCAAAACCAGCAGTGTAGCAACAGGAACAAGGACACTGGGATCCCTGGGCTGGCTCCTTCCACCCTCCCCTTGCAGGAGGTAGCACTCGTTGGAGATTGTTGCCCTTCACGAAGAGCTCTGAGGCACTGCGGAGAGTTGTTATTACAGCCATTTGCTGGGTGTGGAGGTTGCCACCCGATGCCTCATTGCTGTTGAACTCCACTCACCTGTCTCCCATTTCTTCTCGCTGCCCAGCTGTTTGCACCCAGCCACGCACGCACACACAGAGGAGCACTCCCTCCATGCCATAAGTATCTCAGAAACTACAAGTTTTGCTGCTGTGGGGATCCAAATTGTCATTTACCACCCTCCAGGAGACGCAGATGCCCTTCCCTCACGTGGAGGCTTTCCTGAGAAGATGGGACTCGAGTCCCTGCTGACTCCCTTGGGGAGCTCTTGCAACTGCTCGCTCCTGTGACAATGAGAAACCTCCTGATTTTCTGCTCGAATTCATCCACGGCTTGTTTGGTCTCGGACCAGTGCTGTCCTTTGGCTTCAATCTCTCCCTGGTTTTTGCTTTCTTTCCTCTGTTCCTGTTCCACAATGATTCTCAGATGAGTAACAGAAAGCATTTCAGGTGTGATCTTCTCCATCACTTGCTTCCTACAGCCCAGACCTTTTCCATGGCTGCATCTCACCAAAGCCTCATGACCATCCCACCACCCCTTTCTTCTGCTGTGTCAGGACCTGGTTATGGTCCCCAGCGTAGTCAAAGAATCTGGGTTAGTCTTTGGGATTCAACTTTGCTCTTTCAACCATTAGTTTAGTCCCATTTCTCTTACTTAGCTTAAAAGTCATACATTACCACATGCCATCCTAAAGCTCTTTTCTGTCGATGATGTCGCCCCAGCATTGCACCACCACAAAATGTCATCACCACATTCAGGCTTTTTCTGCTAAGGCTGTTAATGGAAATGTTCAATGAGATTGGACCCAATTCCAAAACATAAGGTACATTACTGATCATTTTCCTCCCTCTGTTTTGACGTGAACCACCACCAAATGATGCTCTTCTCTTCCTCTTTGCTCTACTTGTACCGGTCTCCTCCTTCTACTGAACTCATAATTTCCTCTATTCCTTGTTGTGTTCGTCCTCAAACATGTACTAATGGCTGTTGCTGGAGAGAAAAGAAGTAAACAAAGTTTAGATCTGACCCAGACAAGGTGCATGTTATTGTGGTCTTCATTTCACCCTACCAAGTGAGGCTGAGAGCATGGGAGTTCCTCCGTCACCTCCTCTAGTCGTCATTTGCCGTCCCTGACACCACACCGTGAAGCAAGGGGGGAAATTCTATCACAGGTACCAAGCTTTGTTTGTTGTAGCCAAGGATCCATTTTACTCTACTAGTCAATTAATGCAAATATCCTGCTATCAAAGTGCAGCAGGTTTTTTAGCACTGGTTTAACCCATTGTCTGCCACAGCAAAAATAGTGATTCTGCTTTGTTCCTTCAATGGCAAAGGAGCATTTGAATATTATTTCAGAAAAGACTTTTCAAAAAATCTGTCTGTTCTCAGCAATGGGAATTAAAATTATGTTTCATATCAATCAGAGTGTAAATTTGTATTTAAACCAACAAATACACATTTTTAAAAGTAGTTTGTGGTTTTTGTTACTTTTCAAAGGAAAATAAATCCATGTATGTCAGGAAAACCCAAAGAAACTTACCCAGAAGTTATCCTGTCAATGATCTGCTGTATAAAATGCCATGCAGCTGAATCTTTTTTTTTTTTGGGGGGGGGGGCAATGTTCAAACTAGTTATATGCCTCTTCTCCTTCAGATCTAAGCATTTAATTTATTATTTACCCCGATAATGTTTAAGACTCATATAAATTGCACAGGGCACAAAAATGAGTTTTAATGTCTAACAATTACTGTACTCTTTCAAATAAAGTGCTTTAAATTCACTTCTACCCACTGAATTAGTAACTGTGAATCAAATAATGACATGCTTATGGTCATATAATACATATACACTCATATAAAGTAACGTCCAAGACCCTAAATCCCAGAGCCACCGGTGCAGCGCAGCCCAGTCCAGCTTGGAGTGTGGCTGTCTCCTGCCAGTCATCTGCTGATGGGCAAAAGTGACATGAAAAGAACAACCCTCGTCTTCAAAACACGGACCCGCAACACAAAGACCAGCCCCACTTCAGCACCCTCGGATGCTCTGATTTCTGACCTGGCCAGATTCTGGTCTCTGAATGCCAGCGTTCACACAAAATAATCTCACTAAACTAGATTTTCAGAGGGCTAAAGCGGCCTGAGTCCTCTCGAGTCAATCAGGAACGTGAATTTACCTTCTCTGCAGAGTTGTGTCATTGACTTCAATCACACTTCCAAAACTTGCACCGTCAGGAAACCAAGCCAGTCCTTCCAGATTTACACCAGGACAACTCAAATTAGAGGGCAGGATCAGCAACCCAGAGATCAGAGCTGCCACAGACCAACCTAAAACCTGGCTAAATTGATAACACTTTGTATATTAGACCTCAACAGGAATGCTTTGAGCCAGTATTTGAAACCACCCAGCCATGCCTATCCATGAGCTCAAGACTCTGCAGTAAAGGTCTGCGATATATATTGCACCATATATCAACCTTTCTTAGCTTTGTCATGGACCTGTGGTAAATAGTATGACCATGAAATCAAAATAAAAATCACTGTACAACGTGTCTCAGATCACATTGCTTCTTATGGTCTGCCGTCACTTGAGACCGTGGGGCTTTCCTTCACCTCCCGTTGTCCCACCTCTGAGTTCTGGAGGTCCTCAGCATCGTCAGGTTTGGGGTGGTCATTCTGCAAAGCCCTATAGGTTCCTTGGGGTGCTGTGAAAATCCAAGACATGCCCAGACCCCTTTCCTTGACTTTGCTGCTTGGCTGCCATTTTCAGCCCATCGTGTTGCTCCAAGATACCAATTAAATGCCAAAATACTGTATGTCTTCAGGAGAAATATGTGATTTCACAGAAATACCTTTTGAACCACTGTGTTATCACCCAGGGCACAGTCACACGGTTCCCTAAGACAATTCACCCAGCCAGGTCCGGTGAGCTTTTCATCCCACTGGGTCTCCAGGGGTCCAAAAATACACAGCCCAAACACTATCGACGTCTCAAGACCTAAAGATCTGGAGAGGCTGCCGGGAAGAGCATCCCGGGAAGTGCTCCGCAGCATGGTGGCAAACCAAGGCACCACAATGTTTCCCAACACACCAACCCTACCGGGGGGAGGAGGGACAGATGCAAAAGGGGATAGAGATGGGCAAAATGTTGTTTTGAAAAGTATTATTGTATTTTCAAGGGAAGGAAGCCTCCCTTTCTCCCTTCTCCTGTGCCTTCAACATCGGCCGTTCGCCACTGACCTCATGAAATGCGTAGTGATGCCTTTTACAGGTGTCTTGTAGTTACTAGCGAGACATTCCCTCGTTTCAGCATTTAAACTCCATGAAGAAGGATTGCAGCACTTACCTACTGAGTTTTTACCTTGAATAGAGGTGGGTGAAAGCAATCTGAAGGCATCCAAATCTCTGCTCCAAAGAAAGCTGAGACAGTCTGTCCCCAGAGCACAGATCTCAAATCCAGCACCTAAATTGCTTCTCCAACATGTGGATGCAAATGGGGGAAGTGCAGTGCCTTACCTAGGAGAAAATGGAAAGAAAATCAACCTGGCTTGGATAACACCAAACCCGCCGGTATCTTGGAAAACACAGTGCAGGGCAAACCACTCCTGTAGAGAAAGGCTCACACTTGTAGGATGGAGAGGAAAAGAGCACAGCACGGCTTCAAACCTTGGAGATCAGAGCTGAGTTTTCTGCTCTGAATTTCTTGGCCTGACCTTGTACAAACCCTCCAGGTCCAGATCTTCAAGGCCACGAGAGCATTCAGCTCCTATCTGGTACCTGCCTCGCAATGGCATGACCTACCCAGGACGCAGGCACATCATTACTTCTATGGATCTATTTAGATCTGTAGAAGTATTTCCCAAGCATATTTTCCTTGAGGAGAGGCCAGGAGGCTAAACGCATCCAGGAGAGCAAGAGAAGGAGGTAGGGACAGGTGTAGTCTGGGAACGGACCACAGACCTTCTCAGAGGGTGGCTGGTGCTCCATGGGGGAAGCCAAACCCCCAGCTAGTTCTGTGTCTTCAAGGCTTGCAGCAAGTCCCATCTCACAAGAGTCTGCCAAAGGGTCTGAGTGCAAGACCAGAGGCTCTGCTTCGATTTTCAGTCTGATTTTCCAGGAATACAAACAACCTAAAGAAAAGCCCACATTTCTCCAGGGATGACTCAGTGCAAGAACCTTTAGCTCCAGATCTGATGCAACAAGGGATGCTACCACCACAGCTCTCTTTAAATCCTAATCAGTATGTACTACCTAAATCTTTAAATTGAGAAATTTCTTGATGCATTTGCCCTGAGTCTCAGAGGCAGAATGGGGTGAAAATTTGATTTTCCAGTTCACCAGCGTAATCAGCCGTCCACACATTGTCACCAATATTTTGGTCTGCAAAGTCTTGGGCTCTTGGAGCCAGGTGATTATGCGAGAATTTCGGCTTTTAAGAGTTTCCACATTCCTCTCTGTTATGTTCTTTATGGTGTTTATAGGTGCTCTGGAGCCTGGTCGTGCTTTCAGTTCCCCTCTGCCTTGGTGCAACTCAACCGCCTCCACGCCAGAGCTGCTCTCCAGCCAGCTCTGTGCCTTCCCGTCCCAGCAGCATGCACAGCAGGATGGCATTGCCAAGGCGAAGAGGGGAAGATCGCTTTCCCAGCGGCAGCTCTCTCCCCACGTCATTTCAGCATTTGCTCCCAAGCGTGTTCCTTGCAATCTTGGAAAGAGGCTGCACGGGCAAAGAAGACATTTCCACGACAAACACATCTCAAGAGGAAAAACACCACTGCCCCAAACACAGCTCTGTCTGAATCCTGAGGACAGTGATAAACAGCTGCTGGCTGATAAGAATTCAGAGTATTTATCTAGATGAGCAGAAACGAAGCCTCTTGAAGTCGCTGATGCAGGTGGTTTTGCTGGAAAGGGCTAGACCTGAAAATCAGGACACCGGGGTTTCAAGCCCAGCTTTCTCACTGTGTGATCTCCTACAGACCTTTTTTCTAACCAGCCCTTTGCTTTCCCTGATACACATTATTATCCCCATGTGATGATTTAATGATGATTTCAATGCAAATTAATTATTAAGGATGCTGGCATTTCCACCACAGACCAGCCCCAAAGCATTTGCATCCACTTGTACGCCTTAGAGACCTCAAGTAATTTCCAAGCAAAGAGCAGAGCAGTGTTGTTATTAAGCATTAACACTATTCAGCATTTAAATAGCATCATCCCTGTTTACAGGCTCACAGGAGGCTGTGACCACCCAGCTCAGCACAGCAGCCACCAAGGGCTGGAGGACAGCTTCAGAACCGGCTTCTCAAGCCGTAAGCGTTGGGACATGGACATGGAGACATCTCCGAAGGCAAACTGAGTCTCCCTGTGGAGGGGAGGTTGCTCCAAAGCTGGGTCAGGTTACTAAGGGAAGCAAAAGCCTCATTGCTCCAAGGCTGGAGGAGGTGGAAGCACCGTCAGCCTCAGGCCAGCAGAGTAATCCCTCGACTTTAAAGGCAGCGCAAGCAAGCAGATGGTGGGTCAGATAAGAGAAATCCTTGAAAGCCCCGTCTGAAACACCTGTACAGAGACATCACCTTGCCCTAGAAAGAGGTGAGGGTTTGTGCTAATCCCACCACTTTCCCTACCGCCACAGCGACAAGCAGCCCCAGGAACTCAGGATGAGAAGGGGAAAGTTTGCTACTTCTTGCTCTACTTTTAATTCCCAGTGCATACTATTTTTTTCCCCCATCGATGGCTCGCTGCAAACTCCTAAAGCTGAGCCAGCCAGAAACACCCTTTCTCCTTAAAACAAACTAAACCAAACTTTCTCCTCCAGCCATCTAATCCCAACTAATAACAGATTCCAGTGGAACTAGTTGTCTCCTGTTACTATTATTATTCCTGCTGGTATCATTGTGCCAGTTTTAAGGTCCCTGGTCGAAACACAGAACCAGGTGAGGGAGGGGGAACAAAAACCCGGCTGTTCTGGGTCTCAGCAGCATTTTTAATCTGAACTTGGCTGCCTGCAATACCATCTGCCAGGCTTTGAGGTCCAACACGGAGCTGAACTCATCATCAGAAATCTGGACTGCCATGGAAATGACAAATTACTAGCAGCCCCATGCGGGCTCAGAAAATTAAATCAGCAAACTGGGGACGACAGGGACCAACACACGTATTCAGTTAATAACACACACGCCTCCGTGGGTGAGGCAGAGCCTCGGGAGGGCCCTGGGCGAGGATGAGGCACCAGCTGCCTTCCTCCCACCCAGGCACCCTGCACCCCAACCCAGCAGTTGGCTTGGGTCCTTATCCCCCTCCGGCACATCGTTCCCCAAGCCGTGTTGGCCCCGCAACCGAGTGGTAGATGCAGACCATTTCTGGTTGTGGTGTTTGTCTGCCGAAGGCGGCGAGGAGGAGGAGGAGGGAGACGGCTAAACCTGTCCTCCTTGCAGAAAGCCTCCTCGTCTTCTTTCCTCCAAAAGCCCAGGGGTGAAACAAGGCGTGCGTGACCCCACCACGTAGGTGTCTGTCTGTCAGCAGGGACCTGCGTAATGCCTTCTCAAGGTCTTGCCCAATTCAATTCCATTTGACACATCAAAGGCACTTTCAGTTCGTACAAGCTCCTTGGAGGGCATGCAGCTGAGGAGAGGAAAAGGAGCCTTCCCAACGCCTGCCCAACGTGGTTAGACATCAGAGAAGCCAAGCCCCAGCGAGGAAAGTCTAGCAAACAGCCTCGGGAAAATAGGGTTTGAACGGCGCGTTGTTAGAGAAACATCTTGTTTCTCTCCGGAAGTTTTCCCCATCATTTCCAGCCTTATTTGATTATATCTCCTAGTCAGCTGGAGGATTTTGCTAGGAGGTTATTACCCACAGTTGGGAACCTGGGAGAGCGTCTTTCGTCTCAATACTGCTTTTTAGCTAAAGCGAGGCATGTGGCGGAGGAGCTGCCAGCAAAACGCGGCCACCTCCAAGGGAGATCTGTGGCGGGCACGTTCCAAAAGGGTTTGGAGGATGGGAACAAAGCGCATTTAATGCAGCTGGAGCAACAGACAGGGCTTAAGGGAAGTAGCAAGCAATTACTCCAGCTGGAATCTGGCCAGGGTGTCTTGAAATACCAGCTTGCAAAACTTTCACCAAAACACGCCAACGGACCAGGTGTTTCTAGGATAACAGATCTGGTCTTTAAGTCTGCAATCTTTCCCAGGATCAGCAGAACCAGGAGAAAACCATTATCAGGAATTAACACTGTAACGGATCCTCAGTCCCTCGAGACTCTCTGGGTCTGTTTGCTGAGCTCAGGATTTTGGGTATGGCTGGAGGAGAAAGGCTCATTTATTTTTGGCTCTGGAGGAAGAATTCCCCTCTTCTTGCTCTGAAGAGGAAGCCCTCCTAGCTTTTGACCCCACAGGATTTGTGCAAGTCTGACTTCACCCACCAGAAGGCAGCAGCGAATGCAACTTTTTAGTGCTTTTTAAATTTAAAGAGGGATTTAAATGGTTTTACCAATCTCCTGTATGTAAAGCTTTGCTCACCACGTGCCGGAGTGCAACTGCTTCTGCAGAGACGTGTGGCAGCCACGGATAAATAACCCCAGCCTGGGCTCGCCGCATTAGGCATGGAGAGGTGGCATTGCTTGAGAAAGGCAAGATGCAATCAACCAAGCAAGGAGAGCAGATCTGGCACCCAAACCCGTTTCAAAAAAAAAAAAAATTAAAAAAAAAAAAAAATCCTGGCACAAGGCTGCAAGGACTACGAGGAAACCAAGAATTCATTGTTAAGTGTCACTGGAGCCTTTTCCTGCCCCAAAACCTCAATCCCCGACAGCTCCGTGTTGCACAGAACCGAGAGCCTCCCCGCTCCGCTCCCTGCCAACCAAGGATTTGCAGCTGGACAGATTTAGGATGGAAGGCAGCACCATGGGAACATGAAAGGAGACGTGTAAACATGGCCCGTGTCCGTACAAAGCCTGTGGATTTATGCTGGCATTCCCAAGAGCAAAATCATTGACCTCATTGAGCAATAGCTCGAGAGGCAAAAAGAAAAGAAAAAGACCCGAGATGACAAGGGGAGGATACACCCTCCCTGGCTACAGGCAGCGAGCACCCCCCGACTGCCAACCCACACCAGATGCTCTGTAAGGAGCAGCGAAGCAGAAAGGCAGCAAAGAGGTCCAGAGCCAGGCTCTGCAGCGATCAGCCCGCTTTATCCGACCTACGCCATCGCCTTCAGCCTCCATCCAGGCACCTCGAAGAAGCCTCGGCTTCTCTAGGGCTCCCTGGCTGGGCAAAGCATGCCCCAAAACCCGCCCCGCTCCTGCAATTGCAGGGCAATTGCAAGCCACTTGTTTCCTGGACTTGAGCTGTCTTGACAGCCTGGGAGCAGCTCCAGGTGCTTAACTTTTCTTTATGTTTCAACATCCTGTGTAAATTGAATGCACTGGGAGCCCGGCCCCAGGAGAGCTCCTCCAGCCTGACACTGGCAACAAGACTTTTCGAACAAAAATACAGTCCTCTCCAGCCTGCAAGCACACGGAGGAAGGCAATACGTTAACTACACCTCTGCTAACGAAACACACAGAACCTGGCGAGAGGTAGTAAAAGGGAAAAGCAGAGGAGGGAGCACAGCATCGTTATGCAACCGCGTTATCTAACGACCACAGAGACACCCTATAGGGGCTCTTTGTTTGCAGAGGGAAGGAGCAAGAAATGCCACCAATATCTGAGTCACTGGTTCACCAAGAGGCTCCGAAGTTATTTTCAGATGGAAACTTTTCCAGTTTCACATGATAATTTGGGAGGACTGGCTAATTCCCTGGCTCCACCCACCGCCTTGTAACACAGCTCCCTGCTGCTCTTGCATATATAGATAGGTATGGCCCTACAACTGGGTGCAGACAGAAGAGCCTGGAGACAGAGGAAACCTAAAGTTTCTTCCTTCCTAGCCGCCCTCCACCCGCTCCCACCATGAAGAAGGAAATATTAACCCTGGCCTTTGCTCGATCCGTCTTCGTTGAGTTTATCTCCACGCTCATCTTCGTCTTCATCGGCCTCGGCTCAGCTCTGAAGTGGCCGTCCGCCCTCCCCAGCATCCTTCAGATCTCGCTGGCATTTGGCCTCGCCATCGGTACGTTGGTGCAGGCGTTTGGCCACATCAGCGGAGCCCACATCAACCCAGCAGTGACCATCGCCTTCTTTGTCGGGAACCAGATCTCCTTCCTCCGGA
Organism: Elanus axillaris; assembly: GCA_026212715.1. Classification (NCBI taxonomy): domain Eukaryota; kingdom Metazoa; phylum Chordata; class Aves; order Accipitriformes; family Accipitridae; genus Elanus; species Elanus axillaris. The sequence continues at coordinate 2,336,418 of JANZLQ010000017.1, read as the reverse complement.
CGCTCTTCTACGTGATCGCCCAACTGGTTGGGGCCATCGCCGGGGCTGGCATCCTCTACGGTGTGACACCAGACAATACCCGTGGCAACCTGGCCATCAACGCGGTAAGTCTTCCTACCTGGAGATAGTTCACCTTGCCATGCGGGCTTTCCTTTCCCTCTGAGCAAGGAGCTGGTGCCAGCACCAACCCGGAGGGCTAAATCCATAAGGATGGTTGGTCTCGGCACATCATCCTGCGTGCACAGAGGGATGGGAATGGGATAGGAGCAAACGTAGCCAGCAATGTATTGACATGACAGCTTTATTGTGTGGGGTAATGAGTGGCATGTTTTTTTCCTCCTTTAATAAGTGCTTCCTTTATCCTAAGGGCCTGAGTGAGTCACCCGCACCATCGAGATGTTCTTGACTGCAGCCTCTCCACCTGGAGATCAGTGCTGGGATAGGAGCTGCGCCAGGGCGGAGGGGGGAGGGCAGGGAACAGAGCACAGTCAAACCAGTATGGGCAGGGGGAGCAGAAGCCCACTGTACCCAGTGGACTGGGGGAAACTGGGAAATGGAGGTGGATGGAGAGAGGTGGTGGAGAAGAGCTGAAGAAGGAGCAATACGCGGGAGGGCGCGGAGCGGCTGTGAGCGGCAGAGGCTGCTCTTGGAGGAGGAGAGGAGACAGTGGAACCCTCTGAGATAAGCAGGGACGAGGAGCACGTCTCAAACCCTTGGGGCAGTGCTGGGAAACCACCTGAAATGGGAGCAGTGGAGCTACCGCTCCAACCACGGCCAGGTTTGGACCCCTCAGAGCAGCACAGACACATTGCAGAGGGTTCGATCTCTAGCATGAGGTGCTGCAACGCATCTTATTCCCACACGCTCCATGTCCCAAACCAGTCAGCTTTAGCTAAAAAACAGGCTGTGATGGCTTGGGTCACTTTGCCCTTCCCATGCCCAGTGGGGTCGAGTCCATCTGACAGTTCCCAGCGGTTAGCACAGAGGTACCCGGACAACAACAGCCCGTCTTACCCCCATGGCTGCACCCCAACCTTCATCGCGACCCTCACCCTTCATCCCGTGCCCCTCCACAGTGGCTGCCAGCTGCTCCGCAGCCTCGTGGGGAAGTGCTGCACAAAGTGGAAGGGAGAAGAGTCAGGATCCGACAGCTTGCAGGGATTGAGGGGGAAAGAAATGCGGG